>CAUVYP010000553.1:0-87000 GCA_963556195.1 Sepiola atlantica
GCTTTTGTTTATAACTTCCACATTTATTCGAATTGTGCAACGAAACTTTGCAGACAACCACGGAGACAAATTCTCTACTGAAGTACACAGTTTCAGAAGTGCAGCTCTTGTACTGCCGGAGATATGTCGATACAAACTGAATACGCAAAACATCAACAAAATTTAGCGCGTTTTAAAGTTGATATCGCTTTTGTTTATAACTTCCACATTTATTCGAATTGTGCCACGAAACTTTGCAGACGACCGCGGAGACACATTTTCTACTGAAGTACCAAGTTTCAGAAGTGCAGCTCTTGTATTGCCGGAGATATGTCGATACAAACTGAATACGCAAAACATCAACAAAAGTTAGCGTGTTTTAAAGTTGATATCGCTTTTGTTTATAACTTTCACATTTATTCGAATTGTGCAACGAAACTTTTCAGACAACCGCGGATACACATTTTCTACTGAAGTACCGAGTTTCAGAAGTGCAGCTATTGTACTGCCGGAGATATGTCGATACAAATCGAATACGCAAAACATCAACAAAATTTAGCGCGTTTTAAAGTTGATATCGCTTTTGTTTATAACTTCCACATTTATTCGAATTGTGCAACGAAACTTTGAAGACAACCGCGGAGACACATTTTTAACTGAAGTACCAAGTTTCAGAAGTACAGCTCTTGCACTGCTGGAGATATGTCGATACAAACTGAATACGCAAAACATCAACAAAAATTTAGCGCGTTTTAAAGTTGATATCGCTTTTGTTTATAACTTACACATTTATTCGAATTGTGCAACGAAACTTTGCAGACAACCGCGGAGACACATTTTCAACTAAAGTACTAAGTTTTAGAAGTGCAGCTCTTGTACTGCTGGAGATATGTCGATACAAACTGAATACGCAAAACATCAACAAGATTTAGCGCGTTTTAAAGTTGATATCGCTTTTGTTTATAACTTCCACATTTATTCGAATTGTGCCACGAAACTTTGCAGACAGTCGCGGATAGGCCTTTTCTACTTAAGTACTAAGTTTCAGAAGTGCAGCTCTTGTACTGCCGGAGATATGTCGATACAAACTTAATACGCAAAACATCAACAAAATTTAGCGCGTTTTAAAGTTGATACCGCTTTTGTTTATAACTTCCACATTTATTCGAATTGTGCAACGAAACTTTGCAGACAACCGCGGAGACACATCTTCTACTAAAGTACGAAGTGTCAGTAGTACAGCGCTGGCACTGCCGGAGATATATCGATACAAACTGAATACGCAAAACATCAACAAAATTTAGCGCGTTTTAAAGTTGATATCGCTTTTGTTTATAACTTCCACATTTATTCGAATTGTGCCACGAAACTTTGCAGACAGTCGCTGATAGGCCTTTTCTACTGAAGTACCTAGTTTCAGAAGTGCAGCTCTTGTACTGCCGGAGATATGTCGATACAAACTTAATACGCAAAACATCAACAAAATTTAGCGCGTTTAAAAGTTGATATCGCTTTTGTTTATAACTTCCACATTTATTCGAATTGTGCCACGAAACTTTGCAGACAGTCGCTGATAGGCCTTTTCTACTGAAGTACCTAGTTTCAGAAGTGCAGCTCTTGTACTGCCGGAGATATGTCGATGCAAACTTAATACGCAAAACATCAACAAAATTTAGCGCGTTTTAAAGTTGATATCGCTTTTGTTTATAACTTCCACATTTATTCGAATTGTGCAACGAAACTTTGCAGACAACCGCGGAGACACATTTTCTACTGAAGTATTAAGTTTCAGAAGTACAGCTCTTGTACTGCCGGAGATATGTCGATACAAACTGAATACCCAAAACATCAACAAAATTTAGCGCGTTTTAAAGTTGATATCGCTTTTGTTTATAACTTCGACATTTAATCGAATTGTGCCACGAAACTTTGCAGAGAGTCGCGGATAGGCCTTTTCTACTGAAGTACCAAGTTTCAGAAGTGCAGCTCTTGTACTGCCGGAGATATGTCGATACAAACTGAATACGCAAAACATCAACAAAATTTAGCGCGTTTTAAAGTTGATATCGCTTTTGTTTATAACTTCCACATTTATTCGAATTGTGCCACGAAACTTTGCAGACAACCGCGGAGACACATTTTCTACTGAAGTACCAAGTTTCAGAAGTGCAGCTCTTGTATTGCCGGAGATATGTCGATACAAACTGAATACGCAAAACATCAACAAAATTTAGCGTGTTTTAAAGTTGATATCGCTTTTGTTTATAACTTCCACATTTATTCTAATTGTGCAACGAAACTTTTCAGACAACCGCGGAGACACATTTTCTACTGAAGTACCAAGTTTCAGAAGTGCAGCTATTGTACTGCCGGAGATATGTCGATACAAACTTAATACGCAAAACATCAACAAAATTTAGCGCGTTTTAAAGTTGATATCGCTTTTGTTTATAACTTCCACATTTATTCGAATTGTGCAACGAAACTTTGAAGACAACCGCGGAGACACATTTTTAACTGAAGTACCAAGTTTCAGAAGTACAGCTCTTGCACTGCCGGAGATATGTCGATACAAACTGAATACGCAAAACATCAACAAAATTTAGCGCGTTTTAAAGTTGATATCGCTTTTGTTTATAACTTCCACATTTATTCGAATTGTGCAACGAAACTTTGCAGACAACCGCGGAGACACATTTTCAACTAAAGTACTCAGTTTTAGAAGTGCAGCTCTTGTACTGCTGGAGATATGTCGATACAAACTGAATACGCAAAACATCAACAAAATTTAGCGCGTTTTAAAGTTGATATCGCTTTTGTTTATAACTTCCACATTTATTCGAATTGTGCAACGAAACTTTGCAGACAGTCGCGGATAGGCCTGTTCTCCTTAAGTACTAAGTTTCAGAAGTGCAGCTCTTGTACTGCCGGAGATATGTCGATACAAACTGAATACGCAAAACATCAACAAAATTTAGCGCGTTTTAAAGTTGATATCGCTTTTGTTTATAACTTCCACATTTATTCGAATTGTGCAACGAAACTTTGCAGACAACCGCGGAGACACATTTTCTACTGAAGTACCAAGTTTCAGAAGTGCAGCTCTTGTACTGCCGGAGATATGTCGATACAAACTTAATACGCAAAACATCAACAAAATTTAGCGCGTTTTAAAGTTGATATCGCTTTTGTGTATAACTTCCATATTTATTCGAATTATGCCACGAAACTTTGTAGACAGTCGCCGTAAGGCCTTTTCTACTGATGTACCAAGTTCCAGAAGTACAGCTCTTGCACTGCCGCAGATATGTCGATACAAACTGAATACGCAAAACATCAACAAAATTTAGCGGCTTTTAAAGCTGATATCGCTTTTGTTTATAACTTCCACATTTATTCGAATTGTGCAACGAAACTTTGAAGACAACCGCGGAGACACATTTTTAACTGAAGTACCAAGTTTCAGAAGTACAGCTCTTGCACCGCCGGAGATATGTCGATACAAACTGAATACGCAAAACATCAACAAAAATTTAGCGCGTTTTAAAGTTGATATCGCTTTTGTTTATAACTTACACATTTATTCGAATTGTGCAACGAAACTTTGCAGACAACCGCGGAGACACATTTTCAACTAAAGTACTAAGTTTTAGAAGTGCAGCTCTTGTACTGCTGGAGATATGTCGATACAAACTGAATACGCAAAACATCAACAAAAGTTAGCGTGTTTTAAAGTTGATATCGCTTTTGTTTATAACTTTCACATTTATTCGAATTGTGCAACGAAACTTTTCAGACAACCGCGGATACACATTTTCTACTGAAGTACCAAGTTTCAGAAGTGCAGCTATTGTACTGCCGGAGATATGTCGATACAAATCGAATACGCAAAACATCAACAAAATTTAGCGCGTTTTAAAGTTGATATCGCTTTTGTTTATAACTTCCACATTTATTCGAATTGTGCAACGAAACTTTGAAGACAACCGCGGAGACACATTTTTAACTGAAGTACCAAGTTTCAGAAGTACAGCTCTTGCACTGCCGGAGATATGTCGATACAAACTGAATACGCAAAACATCAACAAAAATTTAGCGCGTTTTAAAGTTGATATCGCTTTTGTTTATAACTTACACATTTATTCGAATTGTGCAACGAAACTTTGCAGACAACCGCGGAGACACATTTTCAACTAAAGTACTAAGTTTTAGAAGTGCATCTCTTGTACTGCTGGAGATATGTCGATACAAACTGAATACGCAAAACATCAACAAGATTTAGCGCGTTTTAAAGTTGATATCGCTTTTGTTTATAACTTCCACATTTATTCGAATTGTGCCACGAAACTTTGCAGACAGTCGCGGATAGGCCTTTTCTACTTAAGTACTAAGTTTCAGAAGTACAGCTCTTGTACTGCCGGAGATATGTCGATACAAACTTAATACGCAAAACATCAACAAAATTTAGCGCGTTTTAAAGTTGATACCGCTTTTGTTTATAACTTCCACATTTATTCGAATTGTGCAACGAAACTTTGCAGACAACCGCGGAGACACATCTTCTACTAAAGTACGAAGTGTCAGTAGTACAGCTCTGGCACTGCCGGAGATATATCGATACAAACTGAATACGCAAAACATCAACAAAATTTAGCGCGTTTTAAAGTTGATATCGCTTTTGTTTATAACTTCCACATTTATTCGAATTGTGCCACGAAACTTTGCAGACAGTCGCTGATAGGCCTTTTCTACTGAAGTACCTAGTTTCAGAAGTGCAGCTCTTGTACTGCCGGAGATATGTCGATACAAACTTAATACGCAAAACATCAACAAAATTTAGCACGTTTAAAAGTTGATATCGCTTTTGTTTATAACTTCCACATTTATTCGAATTGTGCCACGAAACTTTGCAGACAGTCGCTGATAGGCCTTTTCTACTGAAGTACCTAGTTTCAGAAGTGCAGCTCTTGTACTGCCGGAGATATGTCGATGCAAACTTAATACGCAAAACATCAACAAAATTTAGCGCGTTTTAAAGTTGATATCGCTTTTGTTTATAACTTCCACATTTATTCGAATTGTGCAACGAAACTTTGCAGACAACCGCGGAGACACATTTTCTACTGAAGTATTAAGTTTCAGAAGTACAGCTCTTGTACTGCCGGAGATATGTCGATACAAACTGAATACCCAAAACATCAACAAAATTTAGCGCGTTTTAAAGTTGATATCGCTTTTGTTTATAACTTCGACATTTAATCGAATTGTGCCACGAAACTTTGCAGAGAGTCGCGGATAGGCCTTTTCTACTGAAGTACCAAGTTTCAGAAGTGCAGCTCTTGTACTGCCGGAGATATGTCGATACAAACTGAATACGCAAAACATCAACAAAATTTAGCGTGTTTTAAAGTTGATATCGCTTTTGTTTATAACTTCCACATTTATTCTAATTGTGCAACGAAACTTTTCAGACAACCGCGGAGACACATTTTCTACTGAAGTACCAAGTTTCAGAAGTACAGCTCTTGCACTGCCGGAGATATGTCGATACAAACTGAATACGCAAAACATCAACAAAATTTAGCGCGTTTTAAAGTTGATATCGCTTTTGTTTATAACTTCCACATTTATTCGAATTGTGCAACGAAACTTTGAAGACAACCGCGGAGACACATTTTTAACTGAAGTACCAAGTTTCAGAAGTACAGCTCTTGCACTGCCGGAGATATGTCGATACAAACTGAATACGCAAAACATCAACAAAATTTAGCGCGTTTTAAAGTTGATATAGCTTTTGTTTATAACTTCCACATTTATTCGAATTGTGCAACGAAACTTTGCAGACAACCGCGGAGACACATTTTCAACTAAAGTACTCAGTTTTAGAAGTGCAGCTCTTGTACTGCTGGAGATATGTCGATACAAACTGAATACGCAAAACATCAACAAAATTTAGCGCGTTTTAAAGTTGATATCGCTTTTGTTTATAACTTCCACATTTATTCGAATTGTGCAACGAAACTTTGCAGACAGTCGCGGATAGGCCTTTTCTCCTTAAGTACTAAGTTTCAGAAGTGCAGCTCTTGTACTGCCGGAGATATGTCGATACAAACTGAATACGCAAAACATCAACAAAATTTAGCGCGTTTTAAAGTTGATATCGCTTTTGTTTATAACTTCCACATTTATTCGAATTGTGCAACGAAACTTTGCAGACAACCGCGGAGACACATTTTCTACTGAAGTACCAAGTTTCAGAAGTGCAGCTCTTGTACTGCCGGAGATATGTCGATACAAACTTAATACGCAAAACATCAACAAAATTTAGCGCGTTTTAAAGTTGATATCGCTTTTGTGTATAACTTCCATATTTATTCGAATGATGCCACGAAACTTTGTAGACAGTCGCCGTAAGGCCTTTTCTACTGATGTACCAAGTTCCAGAAGTACAGCTCTTGAACTGCCGCAGATATGTCGATACAAACTGAATACGCAAAACATCAACAAAATTTAGCGCCTTTTAAAGCTGATATCGCTTTTGTTTATAACTTCCACATTTATTCGAATTGTGCAACGAAACTTTGCAGACAGTCGCGAATAGGCCTTTTCTACTGAAGTACTTAGTTTCAGAAGTGCAGCTCTTGTACTGCCGGAGATATTTCGATATAAACTTAATACGCAAAACATCAACAAAATTTAGCGCGTTTTAAAGTTGATATCGCTTTTGTTTATAACTTCCACATTTATTCGAATTGTGCAACGAAACTTTGCAGACAACCACGGAGACACATTCGCTACTGAAGTACCCAGTTTCAGAAGTGCAGCTCTTGTACTGCCGGAGATATCTCGATACAAACTGAATACGCAAAACATCAACAAAATTTAGCGCGTTTTAAAGTTGATATCGCTTTTGTTTATAACTTCCACATTTATTCGAATTGTGCAACGAAACTTTGCAGACAACCGCGGAGACACATTTTCTACTGAAGTACCAAGTTTCAGAAGTACACCTCTTGCACTGCCGGAGATATGTCGATACAAACTGAATACGCAAAACATCAACAAAATTTAGCGCGTTTTAAAGTTGATATCGCTTTTGTGTATAACTTCCACATTTATTCGAATTGTGCAACGAAAATTTGTAGACAACCGCTGTGACACATTTTCTACTGAAGTACCAAGTTTCAGAAGTGCAGCTCTTGTACTGCCGGAGATATGTCGATACAAACTTAATACGCAAACATAAACAAAATTTAGCGCGTTTTAAAGTTGATATCGCTTTTGTTAATAACTTCCACATTTATTCGAATTGTGCAACGAAACTTTGCAGACAACCGCGGAGACACATTTTCAACTAAAATACCAAGTTTCAGAAGTGCAGCTCTTGTACTGGTGGAGATATGTCGATACAAACTGAATACGCAAAACATCAACAAAATTTAGCGCGTTTTAAAGTTGATATCTCTTTTGTTTATAACTTCCACATTTATTCGAATTGTGCCACCAAACTTTGCAGACAGTCGCGGATAGGCCTTTTCTACTGAAGTACCAAGTTTCAGAAGTGCAGCTGTTGTACTGCCGGAGATATGTCGATACAAACTGAATACGCAAAACATCAACAAAATTTAGCGCGTTTTAAAGTTGATACTGCTTTTGTTTATAACTTCCACATTTATTCGAATTATGCCACGAAACTTTGCGGACAGTCGCCGTTAGGCCTTTTCTACTGAAGCACCAAGTTTCAGAAGTACAGCTCTTGCACTGCCGGAGATATGTCGATACAAACTGAATACGCAAAACATCAACAAAATTTAGCGCGTTTTAAAGCTGATATCGCTTTTGTTTATAACTTCCACATTTATTCGAATTGTGCAACGAAACTTTGCAGACAGTCGCGGATAGGCCTTTTCTACTGAAATACCAAGTTTCAGAAGTGCAGCTCTTGTACTGCCGGAGATATGTCGATACAAACTGAATACGCAAAACATCAACAAAATTTAGCGCGTTTTAAAGTTGATATCGCTTTTGTTTATAACTTCCACATTTATTCGAATTGTGCAACGAGACTTTGCAGACAACAACGGAGACACATTTTCTACTGAAGTACCAAGTTTCAGAAGTACAGCTCTTGCACTGCCGGAGATATGTCGATACAAACTGAATACGCAAAACATCAACAAAATTCAGCGCGTTTTAAAGTTGATATCGCTTTTGTTTATAACTTCCACATTTATTCGAATTATGCCACGAAACTTTGCAGACAGTCGCGGATACCCCTTTTCTACTGAAGTAATAAGTTTTAGAAGTGCAGCTCTTGTACTGCTGGAGATATGTCGATACAAACTGAATACGCAAAACATCAACAAAATTTAGCGCGTTTTAAAGTTGATATCGCTTTTGTTTATAACTTCCACATTTATTCGAATTGTGCAACGAAACTTTGCAGACAGTCGCGGAGATGCCTTTTCTACTGAAGTACCAAGTTTCAGAAGTGCAGATCTTGTACTGCTGGAGATACGTCGATACAAACTGAATACGCAAAACATCAACAAAATTTAGCGCGTTTTAAAGTTGATATCGCTTTTGTTTATAACTTCCACATTCATTCGAAGTGTGCAACGAAACTTTGTAGACAACCGCGGTGACACATTTTCTACTGAAGTACCAAGTTTCAGAAGTGCAGCTCTTGTACTGCTGGAGATATGTCGATACAAACTTAATACGCAAAACATCAACAAAATTTAACGCGTTTTAAAGTTGATATCGCTTTTGTTTATAACTTCCACATTTATTCGAATTGTGCAACGAAACTTTGCAGACAACCGCGGAGACACATTTTCAACTAAAGTACCAAGTTTCAGAAGTGCAGCTCTTGTACTGGTGGAGATATGTCGATACAAATCGAATACGCAAAACATCAACAAATATTAGCGCGTTTTAAAGTTGATATCGCTTTTGTTTATAACTTCCACATTTATTCGGATTGTGCCACGAAACTTTGCAGACAGTCGCGGATAGGCCTTTTCTACTGAAGTACCAAGTTTCAGAAGTGCAGATCTTGTACTGCCGGAGATATGTTGATACAAACTGAATACGCAAAACATCAACAAAAATTTAGCGCGTTTTAAAGTTGATATCGCTTTTGTTTATAACTTCCACATTTATTCGAATTGTGCAACGAAACTTTGCAGACAACCGCGGAGACACATTTTCAACTAAAGTACTAAGTTTTAGAAGTGCAGCTCTTGTACTGCTGGAGATATGTCGATACAAACTGAATACGCAAAACATCAACAAAATTTAGCGCGTTTTAAAGTTGATATCGCTTTTGTTTATAACTTCCACATTTATTCGAATTGTGCAACGAAACTTTGCAGACAGTCGCGGATAGGCCTTTTCTACTTAAGTACTAAGTTTCTGAAGTGCAGCGCTTGTACTGCCGGAGATATGTCGATACAAACTGAATACGCAAAACATCAACAAAATTTAGCGCGTTTTAAAGTTGATATCGCTTTTGTTTATAACTTCCACATTTATTCGAATTGTGCAACGAGACTTTGCAGACAACCACGGAGACACATTTTCTACTGAAGTACCAAGTTTCAGAAGTACAGCTCTTGCACTGCCGGAGATATGTCGATACAAACTGAATACGCAAAACATCAACAAAATTTAGCGCGTTTTAAAGTTGATATCGCTTTTGTTTATAACTTCCACATTTATTCGAATTATGCCACGAAACTTTGCAGACAGTCGCGGATACCCCTTTTCTACTGAAGTAATAAGTTTTAGAAGTGCAGCTCTTGTACTGCTGGAGATATGTCGATACAAACTGAATACGCAAAACATCAACAAAATTTAGCGCGTTTTAAAGTTGATATCGCTTTTGTTTATAACTTCCACCTTTATTCGAATTGTGCAACGAAACTTTGCAGACAGTCGCGGAGATGCCTTTTCTACTGAAGTACCAGGTTTCAGAAGTGCAGATCTTGTACTGCTGGAGATACGTCGATACAAACTGAATACGCAAAACATCAACAAAATTTAGCGCGTTTTAAAGTTGATATCGCTTTTGTTTATAACTTCCACATTCATTCGAAGTGTACAACGAAACTTTGTAGACAACCGCGGTGACACATTTTCTACTGAAGTACCAAGTCTCAGAAGTGCAGCTCTTGTACTGCTGGAGATATGTCGATACAAACTTAATACGCAAGACATCAACAAAATTTAACGCGTTTTAAAGTTGATATCGCTTTTGTTTATAACTTCCACATTTATTCGAATTGTGCAACGAAACTTTGCAGACAACCGCGGAGACACATTTTCAACTAAAGTACCAAGTTTCAGAAGTGCAGCTCTTGTACTGGTGGAGATATGTCGATACAAATCGAATACGCAAAACATCAACAAAATTTAGCGCGTTTTAAAGTTGATATCGCTTTTGTTTATAACTTCCACATTTATTCGGATTGTGCCACGAAACTTTGCAGACAGTCGCGGATAGGCCTTTTCTACTGAAGTACCAAGTTTCAGAAGTGCAGATCTTGTACTGCCGAGATATGTTGATACAAACTGAATACGCAAAACATCAACAAAAATTTAGCGCGTTTTAAAGTTGATATCGCTTTTGTTTATAACTTCCACATTTATTCGAATTGTGCAACGAAACTTTGCAGACAACCGCGGAGACACATTTTCAACTAAAGTACTAAGTTTTAGAAGTGCAGCTCTTGTACTGCTGGAGATATGTCGATACAAACTGAATACGCAAAACATCAACAAAATTTAGCGCGTTTTAAAGTTGATATCGCTTTTGTTTATAACTTCCACATTTATTCGAATTGTGCAACGAAACTTTGCAGACAGTCGCGGATAGGCCTTTTCTACTTAAGTACTAAGTTTCTGAAGTGCAGCTCTTGTACTGCCGGAGATATGTCGATACAAACTGAATACGCAAAACATCAACAAAATTTAGCGCGTTTTAAAGTTGATATCGCTTTTGTTTATAACTTCCACATTTATTCGAATTGTGCAACGAGACTTTGCAGACAACCACGGAGACACATTTTCTACTGAAGTACCAAGTTTCAGAAGTACAGCTCTTGCACTGCCGGAGATATGTCGATACAAACTGAATACGCAAAACATCAACAAAATTTAGCGCGTTTTAAAGTTGATATCGCTTTTGTTTATAACTTCCACATTTATTCGAATTATGCCACGAAACTTTGCAGACAGTCGCGGATACCCCTTTTCTACTGAAGTAATAAGTTTTAGAAGTGCAGCTCTTGTACTGCTGGAGATATGTCGATACAAACTGAATACGCAAAACATCAACAAAATTTAGCGCGTTTTAAAGTTGATATCGCTTTTGTTTATAACTTCCACATTTATTCGAATTGTGCAACGAAACTTTGCAGACAGTCGCGGAGATGCCTTTTCTACTGAAGTACCAAGTTTCAGAAGTGCAGATCTTGTACTGCTGGAGATACGTCGATACAAACTGAATACGCAAAACATCAACAAAATTTAGCGCGTTTTAAAGTTGATATCGCTTTTGTTTATAACTTCCACATTCATTCGAAGTGTGCAACGAAACTTTGTAGACAACCGCGGTGACACATTTTCTACTGAAGTACCAAGTTTCAGAAGTGCAGCTCTTGTACTGCTGGAGATATGTCGATACAAACTTAATACGCAAAACATCAACAAAATTTAACGCGTTTTAAAGTTGATATCGCTTTTGTTTATAACTTCCACATTTATTCGAATTGTGCAACGAAACTTTGCAGACAACCGCGGAGACACATTTTCAACTAAAGTACCAAGTTTCAGAAGTGCAGCTCTTGTACTGGTGGAGATATGTCGATACAAATCGAATACGCAAAACATCAACAAAATTAAGCGCGTTTTAAAGTTGATATCGCTTTTGTTTATAACTTCCACATTTATTCGGATTGTGCCACGAAACTTTGCAGACAGTCGCGGATAGGCCTTTTCTACTGAAGTACCAAGTTTCAGAAGTGCAGATCTTGTACTGCCGGAGATATGTTGATACAAACTGAATACGCAAAACATAAACAAAAATTTAGCGCGTTTTAAAGTTGATATCGCTTTTGTTTATAACTTCCACATTTATTCGAATTGTGCAACGAAACTTTGCAGACAACCGCGGAGACACATTTTCAACTAAAGTACTAAGTTTTAGAAGTGCAGCTCTTGTACTGCTGGAGATATGTCGATACAAACTGAATACGCAAAACATCAACAAAATTTAGCGCGTTTTAAAGTTGATATCGCTTTTGTTTATAACTTCCACATTTATTCGAATTGTGCAACGAAACTTTGCAGACAGTCGCGGATAGGCCTTTTCTACTTAAGTACTAAGTTTCTGAAGTGCAGCTCTTGTACTGCCGGAGATATGTCGATACAAACTGAATACGCAAAACATCAACAAAATTTAGCGCGTTTTAAAGTTGATATCGCTTTTGTTTATAACTTCCACATTTATTCGAATTGTGCAACGAAACTTTGCAGACAGTCGCGGATAGGCCTTTTCTACTTAAGTACTAAGTTTCAGAAGTGCAGCTCTTGCACTGCCGGAGATATGTCGATACAAACTGAATACGCAAATCATCAACAAAATTTAGCGCGTTTTAAAGTTGATATCGCTTTTGTTTATAACTTCCACATTTATTCGAATTGTGCAACGAAACTTTGCAGACAACCGCGGATATACATTTTCTACTGAAGTACCAAGTTTCAGAAGTGCAGCTCTTGTACTGCCGGAGATATGTCGATACAAACTGAATACGCAAAACATCAACAAAATTTAGCGCGTTTTAAAGTTGATATCGCTTTTGTGTATAACTTCCATATTTATTCGAATTATGCAACGAAACTTTGCAGACAGTCGCCGTTAGGCCTTTTCTACTGATGTACCAAGTTTCAGAAGTACAGCTCTTGCACTGCCGGAGATATGTCGATACAAACTGAATACGCAAAACATCAACAAATTTTAGCGCGTTTTAAAGTTGATATCGCTTTTGTTTATAACTTCCACATTTATTCGAATTGTGCAACGAAACTTTGCAGACAGTCGCGGATATGCCTTTTCTACTGAAGTACTTAGTTTCAGAAGTGCAGCTCTTGTACTGCCGGAGATATGTCGATACAAACTGAATACGCAAAACATCAACAAAATTTAGCGCGTTTTAAAGTTGATATCGCTTTTGTTTATAACTTCCACATTTATTCGAATTGTGCCACGAAACTTTGCAGACAGTCGCGGATAGGCCTTTTCTACTTAAGTACTAAGTTTCTGAAGTGCAGCTCTTGTACTGCCGGAGATATGTCGATACAAACTGAATACGCAAAACATCAACAAAATTTAGCGCGTTTTAAAGTTGATATCGCTTTTGTTTATAACTTCCACATTTATTCGAATTGTGCAACGAAACTTTGCAGACAGTCGCGGATAGGCCTTTTCTACTTAAGTACTAAGTTTCAGAAGTGCAGCTCTTGTACTGCCGGAGATATGTCGATACAAACTGAATACGCAAAACATCAACAAAATTTAGCGCGTTTTAAAGTTGATATCGCTTTTGTTTATAACTTCCACATTTATTCGAATTGTGCAACGAAACTTTGCAGACAACCGCGGAGATACATTTTCTACTGAAGTACCCAGTTTCAGAAGTGCAGCTCTTGTACTGCCGGAGATATGTCGATACAAACTGAATACGCAAAACATCAACAAAATTTAGCGCGTTTTAAAGTTGATATCGCTTTTGTGTATAACTTCCATATTTATTCGAATTATGCAACGAAACTTTGCAGACAGTCGCCGTTAGGCCTTTTCTACTGATGTACCAAGTTTCAGAAGTACAGCTCTTGTACTGCCGGAGATATGTCGATACAAACTGAATACGCAAAACATCAACAAAATTTAGCGCGTTTGAAAGCTGATATCGCTTTTGTTTATAACTTCCACATTTATTCGAATTGTGCAACGAAACTTTGCAGACAGTCGCGGATATGCCTTTTCTACTGAAGTACTTAGTTTCAGAAGTGCAGCTCTTGTACTGCCGGAGATATTTCGATATAAACTTAATACGCAAAACATCAACAAAATTTAGCGCGTTTTAAAGTTGATATCGCTTTTGTTCCTAACTTCCACATTTATTCGAATTGTGTTACGAAACTTTGCAGACAACCACGGAGACACATTCGCTACTGAAGTACCCAGTTTCAGAAGTGCAGCTCTTGTACTGCCGGAGATATCTCGATACAAACTGAATACGCAAAACATCAACAAAATTTAGCGCGTTTTAAAGTTGATATCGCTTTTGTTTATAACTTCCACATTTATTCGAATTGTGAAACGAAACTTTGCAGACAACCGCGGAGACACATTTTCTACTGGAGTACCAAGTTTCAGAAGTACACCTCTTGCACTGCCGGAGATATGTCGATACAAACTGAATACGCAAAACATCAACAAAATTTAGCGCGTTTTAAAGTTGATATCGCTTTTGTGTATAACTTCCACATTTATTCGAATTGTGCAACGAAACTTTGTAGACAACCGCTGTGACACATTTTCTACTGAAGTACCAAGTTTCAGAAGTGCAGCTCTTGTACTGCCGGAGATATGTCGATACAAACTTAATACGCAAAACATAAACAAAATTTAGCGCGTTTTAAAGTTGATATCGCTTTTGTTTATAACTTCCACATTTATTCGAATTGTGCAACGAAACTTTGCAGACAACCGCGGAGACACATTTTCAACTAAAATACCAAGTTTCAGAAATGCAGCTCTTGTACTGGTGGAGATATGTCGATACAAACTGAATACGCAAAACATCAACAAAATTTAGCGCGTTTTAAAGTTGATATGTCTTTTGTTTATAACTTCCACATTTATTCGAATTGTGCCACGAAACTTTGCAGACAGTCGCGGATAGGCCTTTTCTACTTAAGTACCATGTTTCAGAAGTGCAGCTGTTGTACTGCCGGAGATATGTCGATACAAACTGAATACGCAAAACATCAACAAAATTTAGCGCGTTTTAAAGTTGATACTGCTTTTGTTTATAACTTCCACATTTATTCGAATTATGCCACGAAACTTTGCGGACAGTCGCCGTTAGGCCTTTTCTACTGAAGCACCAAGTTTCAGAAGTACAGCTCTTGCACTGCCGGAGATATGTCGATACAAACTGAATACGCAAAACATCAACAAAATTTAGCGCGTTTTAAAGTTGATATCGCTTTTGTTTATAACTTCCACATTTATTCGAATTGTGCAACGAAACTTTGCAGACAACCACGGAGACACATTTTCTACTGAAGTACCAAGTTTCAGAAGTACAGCTCTTGCACTGCCGGAGATATGTCGATACAAACTGAATACGCAAAACATCAACAAAATTTAGCGCGTTTTAAAGTTGATATCGCTTTTGTTTATAACTTCCACATTTATTCGAATTGTGCCACGAAACTTTGCAGACAGTCGCGGATACCCCTTTTCTACTGAAGTACCAAGTTTTAGAAGTGCAGCTCTTGTACTGCTGGAGATATGTCGATACAAACTGAATACGCAAAACATCAACAAAATTTAGCGCGTTTTAAAGTTGATATCGCTTTTGTTTATAACTTCCACATTCATTCGAAGTGTGCAACGAAACTTTGTAGACAACCGCGGTGACACATTTACTACTGAAGTACCAAGTTTCAGAAGTGCAGCTCTTGTACTGCTGGAGATATGTCGATACAAACTTAATACGCAAAACATCAACAAAATTTAACGCGTTTTAAAGTTGATATCGCTTTTGTTTATAACTTCCACATTTATTCGAATTGTGCAACGAAACTTTGCAGACAACCGCGGAGACACATTTTCAACTAAAGTACCAAGTTTCAGAAGTGCAGCTCTTGTACTGGTGGAGATATGTCGATACAAATCGAATACGCAAAACATCAACAAAATTTAGCGCGTTTTAAAGTTGATATCGCTTTTGTTTATAACTTCTACATTTATTCGAATTGTGCCACGAAACTTTGCAGACAGTCGCGGATAGGCCTTTTCTACTGAAGTACCAAGTTTCAGAAGTGCAGCTTTTGTACTGCCGGAGATATGTCGATACAAAATGAATACGCAAAACATCAACAAAATTTAGCGCGTTTTAAAGTTGATATCGCTTTTGTTTATAACTTAGACATTTATTCGAATTGTGCAACGAAACTTTGCAGCCAGTCGCGGATAGGCCTTTTCTACTGAAGTACTTAGTTTCAGAAGTGCAGCTCTTGTACTGCCGGAGATATGTCGATACAAACTGAATACGCAAAACATCAACAAAATTTAGCGCGTTTTAAAGTTGATATCGCTTTTGTTTATAACTTCCACATTTATTCGAATTGTGCAACGAAACTTTGCAGACAACCGCGGAGACAAATTCTCTACTGAAGTACCACGTTTCAGACGTGCAGCTGTTGTACTGCCGGAGATATGTCGATACAAACTGAATACGATAAACATCAACAAAATTTAGCGCGTTTTAAAGTTGATATCGCTTTTGTTTATAACTTCCACATTTATTCGAATTGTGCCACGAAACTTTGCTGACAGTCGCGAATACGCCTTTCCTACTAAAGTACCAAGTTTCAGAAGTGCAGCTCTTGTACTGCCAGAGATATGTCGATACAAACTGAATACGCAAAACATCAACAAAATTTAGCGCGTTTTAAAGTTGATATCGCTTTTGTTTATAACTTCCACATTTCTCGAATTGTGCAACGAAACTTTGCAGACAACCGCGGAGACACATTTTCAACTCAAGTACCAAGTTTCAGAAGTACAGCTCTTGCACTGCCGGAGATATGTCGATACAAACTGAATACGCAAAACATCAACAAAATTTAGCGCGTTTTAAAGTTGATATCGCTTTTGTGTATAACTTCCACATTTATTCGAATTGTGCAACGAAACTTTGTAGACAACCGCTGTGACACATTTTCTACTAGAGTACCAAGTTTCAGAAGTGCAGCTCTTGTACTGCCGGGGACATGTCGATACAAACTTAAGACGCAAAACATCAACAAAATTTAGCGCGTTTTAAAGTTGATACTGCTTTTGTTTATAACTTCCACATTTATTCGAATTATGCCACGAAACTTTGCGGACAGTCGCCGTTAGGCCTTTTCTACTGAAGCACCAAGTTTCAGAAGTACAGCTCTTGCACTGCCGGAGATATGTCGATACAAACTGAATACGCAAAACATCAACAAAATTTAGCGCGTTTGAAAGCTGATATCGCTTTTGTTTATAACTTCCACATTTATTCGAATTATGCCACGAAACTTTGCAGACAGTCGCGGATACCCCTTTTCTACTGAAGTACCAAGTTTTAGAAGTGCAGCTCTTGTACTGCTGGAGATATGTCGATACAAACTGAATACGCAAAACATCAACAAAATTTAGCGCGTTTTAAAGTTGATATCGCTTTTGTTTATAACTTCCACATTTATTCGAATTGTGCAACGAAACTTTGCAGACAACCACGGAGACACATTTTCCACTGAAGTACCAAGTTTCAGAAGTACAGCTCTTGCACTGCCGGAGATATGTCGATACAAACTGAATACGCAAAACATCAACAAAATTTAGCGCGTTTTAAAGTTTATATCGCTTTTGTTTATAACTTCCACATTTATTCGAATTGTGCCACGAAACTTTGCAGACAGTCGCGGATAGGCCTTTTCTACTGAAGTACCAAGTTTCAGAAGTGCAGCTTTTGTACTGCCGGAGATATGTCGATACAAAATGAATACGCAAAACATCAACAAAATTTAGCGCGTTTTAAAGTTGATATCGCTTTTGTTTATAACTTAGACATTTATTCGAATTGTGCAACGAAACTTTGCAGCCAGTCGCGGATAGGCCTTTTCTACTGAAGTACTTAGTCTCAGAAGTGCAGCTCTTGTACTGCCGGAGATATGTCGATACAAACTGAATACGCAAAACATCAACAAAATTTAGCGCGTTTTAAAGTTGATATCGCTTTTGTTTATAACTTCCACATTTATTCGAATTGTGCAACGAAACTTTGCAGACAACTGCGGAGACAAATTCTCTACTGAAGTATTAAGTTTCAGAAGTGCAGCTCTTGTACTGCCGGAGATATGTCGATACAAACTGAATACGCAAAACATCAACAAAATTTAGCGCGTTTTAAAGTTGATATCGCTTTTGTTTATAACTTCCACATTTCTCGAATTGTGCAACGAAACTTTGCAGACAACCGCGAGAACACATTTTCAACTCAAGTACCAAGTTTCAGAAGTACAGCTCTTGCACTGCCGGAGATATGTCGATACAAACTGAATACGCAAAACATCAACAAAATTTAGCGCGTTTTAAAGTTGATATCGCTTTTTTTATAACTTCCACATTTATTCGAATTGTGCCACGAAACTTTGCAGACAGTCGCGGATAACCCTTTTCTACTGAAGTACCACGTTTACAAAGTACAGCTCTTGCACTGCCGGAGATATGTCGATACAAACTGAATACGCAAAACATCAACAAAATTTAGCGCGTTTTAAAGTTGATATCGCTTTTGTTTATAACTTCCACATTTATTCGAATTGTGCCACGAAACTTTGCAGACAGTCGCGGATAGGCCTTTTCTTCTTAAGTACTAAGTTTCAGAAGTGCAGCTCTTGTACTGGTGGAGATATGTCGATACAAACTGAATACGCAAAACATCAACAAAATTTAGCGCGTTTTAAAGTTGATATCGCTTTTGTTTATAACTTCCACATTTATTCGAATTGTGCAACGAAACTTTGCAGACAACCGCGGAGACACATTTTCTACTGAAGTACCAAGTTTCAGAAGTGCAGCTCTTGTACTGCCGGAGATATGTCGATACAAACTTAATACGCAAAACATCAACAAAATTTAGCGCGTTTTAAAGTTGATACCGCTTTTGTGTATAACTTCCACATTTATTCGAATTGTGCCACGAAACTTTGCAGACAGTCGCGGATACCCCTTTTCTACTGAGGTACCAAGTTTTAGAAGTGCAGCTCTTGTACTGCTGGAGATATGTCGATACAAACTGAATACGCAAAACATCAACAAAATTTAGCGCGTTTTAAAGTTGATATCGCTTTTGTTTATAACTTCCACATTTATTCGAATTGTGCAACGAAACTTTGCAGACAGTCGCGGAGATGCCTTTTTTACTGAAGTACCAAGTTTCAGAAGTGCAGCTTTTGTACTGCCGGAGATATGTCGATACAAAATGAATACGCAAAACATCAACAAAATTTAGCGCGTTTTAAAGTTGATATCGCTTTTGTTTATAACTTCCACATTTATTCGAATTGTGCAACGAAACTTTGCGGACAGTCGCGGATAGGCGTATTCTACTGAAGTACCAAGTTTCAGAAGTGCAGCTTTTGTACTGCCGGAGATATGTCGATACAAAATGAATACGCAAAACATCAACAAAATTTAGCGCGTTTTAAAGTTGATATCGCTTTTGTTTATAACTTAGACATTTATTCGAATTGTGCAACGAAACTTTGCAGCCAGTCGCGGATAGGCCTTTTCTACTGAAGTACTAAGTTTCAGAAGTGCAGCTCTTGTACTGCCGGAGATATGTCGATACAAACTGAATACGCAAAACATCAACAAAATTTAGCGCGTTTTAAAGTTGATATCGCTTTTGTTTATAACTTCCACATTTATTCGAATTGTGCAACGAAACTTTGCAGACAACTGCGGAGACAAATTCTCTACTGAAGTACCAAGTTTCAGAAGTGCAGCTCTTGTACTGCCGGAGATATGTCGATACAAACTGAATACGCAAAACATCAACAAAATTTAGCGCGTTTTAAAGTTGATATCGCTTTTGTTTATAACTTCCACATTTCTCGAATTGTGCAACGAAACTTTGCAGACAACCGCGAGAACACATTTTCAACTCAAGTACCAAGTTTCAGAAGTACAGCTCTTGCACTGCCGGAGATATGTCGATACAAACTGAATACGCAAAACATCAACAAAATTTAGCGCGTTTTAAAGTTGATATCGCTTTTTTTATAACTTCCACATTTATTCGAATTGTGCCACGAAACTTTGCAGACAGTCGCGGATAACCCTTTTCTACTGAAGTACCAAGTTTCCAAAGTACAGCTCTTGCACTGCCGGAGATATGTCGATACAAACTGAATACGCAAAACATCAACAAAATTTAGCGCGTTTTAAAGTTGATATCGCTTTTGTTTATAACTTCCACATTTATTCGAATTGTGCCACGAAACTTTGCAGACAGTCGCGGATAGGCCTTTTCTACTGAAGTACCAAGTTTCCAAAGTACAGCTCTGTCACTGCCGGAGATATGTCGATACAAACTGAATACGCAAAACATCAACAAAATTTAGCGCGTTTTAAAGTTGATACCGCTTTTGTTTATAACTTCAACATTTATTCGAATTGTGCAACGAAACTTTGCAGACAACCGCGGAGACACATTTTCTACTGAAGTACCAAGGTTCAGAAGTGCAGCTCTTGTACTGCCGGAGATATGTCGATACAAACTGAATACGCAAAACATCAACAAAATTTAGCGCGTTTTAAAGTTGATATCGCTTTTGTTTATAACTTCCACATTTATTCGAATTGTGCCACGAAACTTTGCAGACAGTCGCGGATAGGCCTTTTCTTCTTAAGTACTAAGTTTCAGAAGTGCAGCTCTTGTACTGGTGGAGATATGTCGATACAAACTGAATACGCAAAACATCAACAAAATTTAGCGCGTTTTAAAGTTGATATCGCTTTTGTTTATAACTTCCACATTTATTCGAATTGTGCAACGAAACTTTGCAGACAACCGCGGAGACACATTTTCTACTGAAGTACCAAGTTTCATAAGTGCAGCTCTTGTACTGCCGGAGATATGTCGATACAAACTTAATACGCAAAACATCAACAAAATTTAGCGCGTTTTAAAGTTGATACCGCTTTTGTGTATAACTTCCACATTTATTCGAATTGTGCCACGAAACTTTGCAGACAGTCGTTGATACCCCTTTTCTACTGAAGTACCAAGTTTTAGAAGTGCAGCTCTTGTACTGCTGGAGATATGTCGATACAAACTGAATACGCAAAACATCAACAAAATTTAGCGCGTTTTAAAGTTGATATCGCTTTTGTTTATAACTTCCACATTTATTCGAATTGTGCAACGAAACTTTGCAGACAGTCGCGGAGATGCCTTTTCTACTGAAGTACCAAGTTTCAGAAGTGCAGATCTTGTACTGCCGGAGATATGTCGATACAAACTGAATACGCAAAACATCAACAAAATTTAGCGCGTTTTAAAGTTGATATCGCTTTTGTTTATAACTTCCACATTCATTCGAAGTGTGCAACGAAACTTTGTAGACAACCGCGGTGACACATTTACTACTGAAGTACCAAGTTTCAGAAGTGCAGCTCTTGTACTGCTGGAGATATGTCGATACAAACTTAATACGCAAAACATCAACAAAATTTAGCGCGTTTTAAAGTTGATATCGCTTTTGTTTATAACTTCCACATTTATTCGAATTGTGCAACGAAACTTTGCAGACAGTCGCGGAGATGCCTTTTCTACTGAAGTACCAAGTTTCAGAAGTGCAGATCTTGTACTGCCGGAGATATGTCGATACAAACTGAATACGCAAAACATCAACAAAATTTAGCGCGTTTTAAAGTTGATATCGCTTTTGTTTATAACTTCCACATTCATTCGAAGTGTGCAACGAAACTTTGTAGACAACCGCGGTGACACATTTACTACTGAAGTACCAAGTTTCAGAAGTGCAGCTCTTGTACTGGTTGAGATATGTCGATACAAATGGAATACGCAAAACATCAACAAAATTTAGCGCGTTTTAAAGTTGATATCGCTTTTGTTTATAACTTCCACATTTATTCGAATTGTGCCACGAAACTTTGCAGACAGTCGCGGATAGGCCTTTTCTACTGAAGTACCAAGTTTCAGAAGTTCACCTGTTGTACTACCGGAGATATCTCGATACAAACTGAATACGCAAAACATCAACAAAATTTAGCGCGTTTTAAAGTTGATATCGCTTTTGTTGATAACTTCCACATTTATTCGAATTGTGCAACGAAACTTTGCGGACAGTCGCGGATAGGCGTATTCTACTGAAGTACCAAGTTTCAGAAGTGCAGCTTTTGTACTGCCGGAGATATGTCGATACAAAATGAATACGCAAAACATCAACAAAATTTAGCGCGTTTTAAAGTTGATATCGCTTTTGTTTATAACTTAGACATTTATTCGAATTGTGCAACGAAACTTTGCAGCCAGTCGCGGATAGGCCTTTTCTACTGAAGTACTTAGTTTCAGAAGTGCAGCTGTTGTACTGCCGGAGATATGTCGATACAAACTGAATAAGCAAAACATCAACAAAATTTAGCGCGTTTTAAAGTTTATATCGCTTTTGTTTATAACT
Source organism: Sepiola atlantica (assembly GCA_963556195.1). Classification (NCBI taxonomy): domain Eukaryota; kingdom Metazoa; phylum Mollusca; class Cephalopoda; order Sepiida; family Sepiolidae; genus Sepiola; species Sepiola atlantica. The sequence goes on from CAUVYP010000553.1 coordinate 22,522, forward strand.
TCCACATTTATTCGAATTGTGCAACGAAACTTTGCAGACAACTGCGGAGACAAATTCTCTACTGAAGTACCAAGTTTCAGAAGTGCAGCTCTTGTACTGCCGGAGATATGTCGATACAAACTGAATACGCAAAACATCAACAAAATTTAGCGCGTTTTAAAGTTGATATCGCTTTTGTTTATAACTTCCACATTTCTCGAATTGTGCAACGAAACTTTGCAGACAACCGCGGAGACACATTTTCAACTCAAGTACCAAGTTTCAGAAGTACAGCTCTTGCACTGCCGGAGATATGTCGATACAAACTGAATACGCAAAACATCAACAAAATTTAGCGGTTTTTAAAGTTGATATCGCTTTTTTTATAACTTCCACATTTATTCGAATTGTGCCACGAAACTTTGCAGACAGTCGCGGATACCCCTTTTCTACTGAAGTACCAAGTTTCCAAAGTACAGCTCTTGCACTGCCGGAGATATGTCGATACAAACCAAATACGCAAAACATCAACAAAATTTAGCGCGTTTTAAAGTTGATATCGCTTTTGTTTATAACTTCCACATTTATTCGAATTGTGCCACGAAACTTTGCAGACAGTCGCGGATAGGCCTTTTCTACTAAAGTACCAAGTTTCCAAAGTACAGCTCTTGCACTGCCGGAGATATGTCGATACAAACTGAATACGCAAAACATCAACAAAATTTAGCGCGTTTTAAAGTTGATACCGCTTTTGTTTATAACTTCAACATTTATTCGAATTGTGCAACGAAACTTTGCAGACAACCGCGGAGACACATTTTCTACTGAAGTACCAAGGTTCAGAAGTGCAGCTCTTGTACTGCCGGAGATATGTCGATACAAACTGAATACGCAAAACATCAACAAAATTTAGCCCGTTTTAAAGTTGATATCGCTTTTGTTTATAACTTCCACATTTATTCGAATTGTGCCACGAAACTTTGCAGACAGTCGCGGATAGGCCTTTTCTTCTTAAGTACTAAGTTTCAGAAGTGCAGCTCTTGTACTGGTGGAGATATGTCGATACAAACTGAATACGCAAAACATCAACAAAATTTAGCGCGTTTTAAAGTTGATATCGCTTTTGTTTATAACTTCCACATTTATTCGAATTGTGCCACGAAACTTTGCAGACAGTCACGGAAAGGCCTTTTCTACTGAAGTACCAAGTTTCAGAAGTGCAGCTCTTGTACTGCCGGAGATATGTCGATACAAACTGAATACGCAAAACATCAACAAAATTTAGCGCGTTTTAAAGTTGATATCGCTTTTGTTTATAACTTCCACATTTATTCGAATTGTGCAACGAAACTTTGCAGACAGTCGGGGATAGCCCTTTTCGACTGAAGTACTAAGTGTCAGAAGTGCAGCTCTTGTACTGCCGGATATATGTCGATACAAAGTGAATACGCAAAACATCAACAAAATTTAGCGCGTTTTAAAGTTGATATCGCTTTTGTTTATAACTTCCACATTTATTCGAATTGTGCCACGAAACTTTGTAGACAGTCGCGGATAGGCCTTTTCTACTGAAGTACCAAGTGTCAGAAGTGCAGCTCTTGTACTGCCGGATATATGTCGATACAAAGTGAATACGCAAAACATCAACAAAATTTAGCGCGTTTTAAAGTTGATATCGCTTTTGTTTATAACTTCCACATTTATTCGAATTGTGCCACGAAACTTTGCAGACAGTCGCGGGTAGGCCTTTTCTACTGAAGTACCAAGTTTCAGAAGTGCAGCTTTTGTACTGCTGGAGATATGTCGATACAAACTGAATACGCAAAATATCAACAAAATTTAGCGCGTTTTAAAGTTGATATCGCTTTTGTTTATAACTTCCACATTTATTCAAATTGTGCCACGAAACTTTGCAGACAACCGCGGAGACACATTTTTACTGAAGTACCAAGTTTCAGAAGTGCAGCTCTTGTACTGCCGGAGATATGTCGATACAAACTTAATACGCAAAACATAAACAAAATTTAGCGCGTTTTAAAGTTGATATCGCTTTTGTTTATAACTTCCACATTTATTCGAATTGTGCCACGAAACTTTGCAGACAGTCGCGGATAGGCCTTTTCTTCTTAAGTACGAAGTTTCAGAAGTGCAGCTCTTGTACTGGTGGAGATATGTCGATACAAACTGAATACGCAAAACATCAACAAAATTTAGCGCGTTTTAAAGTTGATATCGCTTTTGTTTATAACTTCCACATTTATTCGAATTGTGCCACGAAACTTTGCAGACAGTCACGGAAAGGCCTTTTCTACTGAAGTACCAAGTTTCAGAAGTGTAGCTCTTGTACTGCCGGAGATATGTCGATACAAACTGAATACGCAAAACATCAACAAAATTTAGCGCGTTTTAAAGTTGATATCGCTTTTGTTTATAACTTCCACATTTATTCGAATTGTGCAACGAAACTTTGCAGACAGTCGGGGATAGCCCTTTTCGACTGAAGTACTAAGTGTCAGAAGTGCAGCTCTTGTACTGCCGGATATATGTCGATACAAAGTGAATACGCAAAACATCAACAAAATTTAGCGCGTTTTAAAGTTGATATCGCTTTTGTTTATAACTTCCACATTTATTCGAATTGTGCCACGAAACTTTGTAGACAGTCGCGGATAGGCCTTTTCTACTGAAGTACCAAGTGTCAGAAGTGCAGCTCTTGTACTGCCGGATATATGTCGATACAAAGTGAATACGCAAAACATCAACAAAATTTAGCGCGTTTTAAAGTTGATATCGCTTTTGTTTATAACTTCCACATTTATTCGAATTGTGCCACGAAACTTTGCAGACAGTCGCGGGTAGGCCTTTTCTACTGAAGTACCAAGTTTCAGAAGTGCAGCTTTTGTACTGCTGGAGATATGTCGATACAAACTGAATACGCAAAATATCAACAAAATTTAGCGCGTTTTAAAGTTGATATCGCTTTTGTTTATAACTTCCACATTTATTCGAATTGTGCCACGAAACTTTGCAGACAACCGCGGAGACACATTTTTACTGAAGTACCAAGTTTCAGAAGTGCAGCTCTTGTACTGCCGGAGATATGGCGATACAAACTTAATACGCAAAACATAAACAAAATTTAGCGCGTTTTAAAGTTGATATCGCTTTTGTTTATAACTTCCACATTTATTCGAATTGTGCAACGAAACTTTGCAGACAACCGCAAAGACACATTTTCAACTAAAGTACCAAGTTTCAGAAGTGCAGCTCCTGTACTGGTGGAGATATGTCGATACAAACTGAATACGCAAAACATCAACAAAAGTTAGCGCGTTTTAAAGTTGATATCGCTTTTGTTTATAACTTCCACATTTATTCGAATTGTGCAACGAAACTTTGCAGACAACCGCGGAGACACATTTTCTACTGAAGTACCAAGTTTCAGAAGTGCAGCTCTTGTACTGCTGGAGATATGTCGATACAAACTGAATACGCAAAACATCAACAAAATTTAGCGCGTTTTAAAGTTGATACTGCTTTTGTTTATAACTTCTACATTTATTCGAATTGTGCAACGAAACTTTGCAGACAGTCGCGGAGAGGCCTTTTCTACTGAAGTACCAAGTTTCAGAAGTGCAGCTGTTGTACTGGCGGAGATATGTCGATACCAACTGAATACGCAAAACATCAACAAAATTTAGCGCGTTTTAAAGTTGATATCGCTTTTGTTTATAACTTCCACATTTATTCGAATTGTGCCACGAAACTTTGCAGACAGTCGCGGATAGGCCTTTTCTACTTAAGTCCTAAGTTTCAGAAGTGCAGCTGTTGTACTGCCGGAGATATGTCGATACAAACTGAATACGCAAAACATCAACAAAATTAAGTGCGTTTTAAAGTTGATATCGCTTTTGTTTATAACTTCCACATTTATTCGAATTGTGCCACGAAACTTTGCAGACAACCGCGGAGACACATTTTCTACTGAAGTACCAAGTTTCAGATGTGCAGCTCTTGTACATCCGGAGATATGTCGATACAAACTGAATACGCAAAACATCAACAAAATTTAGCGCGTTTTAAAGTTGATATCGCTTTTGTTTATAACTTCCACATTTATTCGAATTGTGCCACGAAACTTTGCAGACAGTCGCGGTAAGGCCTTTTCTACTGAAGTACCAAGTTTCAGAAGTGCAGCTCTTGTACTGCCGGAGATATGTCGATACAAACTTAATACGCAAAACATCAACAAAATTTAGCGCGTTTTAAAGTTGATATCGCTTTTGTTTATAACTTCCACATTTATTCGAATTGTGCAACGAAACTTTGCAGACAGTCGCAAATAAGCCTTTTCTACTTAAGTACTAAGTTTCAGAAGTGCAGCTCTTGTACTGCCGGAGATATGTCGATACAAACTTAATACGCAAAACATCAACAAAATTTAGCGCGTTTTAAAGTTGATATCGCTTTTGTTCATAACTTCCACCTTTATTCGAATTGTGCAACGAAACTTTGCAGACAGTCGCGGAGATGCCTTTTCTACTGAAGTACCAAGTTTCAGAAGTGCAGATCTTGTACTGCTGGAGATACGTCGATACAAACTGAATACGCAAAACATCAACAAAATTTAGCGCGTTTTAAAGTTGATATCGCTTTTGTTTATAACTTCCACATTTATTCGAATTGTGCAACGAAACTTTGTAGACAACCGCTGTGACACATTTTCTACTGAAGTACCAAGTTTCAGAAGTGCAGCTCTTGTACTGCCGGAGATATGTCGATACAAACTTAATACGCAAAACATCAACAAAATTTAGCGCGTTTTAAAGTTGATATCGCTTTTGTTTATAACTTCCACATTTATTCGAATTGTGCAACGAAACTTTGCAGACAACCGCAAAGACACATTTTCAACTAAAGTACCAAGTTTCAGAAGTACAGCTCGTGTACTGGTGGAGATATGTCGATACAAACTAAATACGCAAAACATCAATAAAATTTAGCGCGTTTTAAAGTTGATATCGCTTTTGTTTATAACTTCCACATTTATTCGAATTGTGCCACGAAACTTTGCAGACAGTCGCGGATAGGCCTCTTGTACTGAAGTACCAAGTTTCAGAAGTGTAGCTGTTGTACTGCTGGAGATATGTCGATACAAACTGAATACGCAAAACATCAACAAAATTTAGCGCGTTTTACAGTTGATACTGCTTTTGTTTATAACTTCCACATTTATTCGAATTTGACCACGAAACTTTGCAGACAGTCGCCGTAAGGCCTTTCCTACTGAAGTACCAAGTTTCAGAAGTACAGCTCTTGCACTGCCGGAGATATGTCGATACAAACTGAATACGCAAAAAATCAATAAAATTTAGCGCGTTTTAAAGCTGATATCGCTTTTGTTTATAACTTCCACATTTATTTGAATTTTGCCACGAAACTTTGCAGACAGTCGCGGAAAGGCCTTTTCTACTGAAGTACTAAGTTTCAGAAGTGCAGCTCTTGTACTGCCGGAGATATTTCGATACAAACTAAACACGCAAAACATCAACAAAATTTAGCGCGTTTTAAAGTTGATATCGCTTTTGTTTATAACTTCCACATTTATTCGAATTGTGCAACGAAACTTTGAAGACAGTCGCGGATAGGCCTTTTCTACTTAAGTACTAAGTTTCAGAAGTGCAGCTCTTGTACTGCCGGAGATATGTCGATACAAACTGAATACGCAAAACATCAACAAAATTTAGCGCGTTTTAAAGTTGATATCGCTTTTGTTTATAACTTCCACATTTATTCGAATTGTGCAACGAAACTTTGCAGACAACCGCGGAGACACATTTTCTACTAAAGTACCAAGTTTCAGAAGTACAGCTCTAGCACTCCCGGAGATATGTCGATACACACTGAATACGCAAAACATCAACAAAATTAAGTGCGTTTTAAAGTTGATATCGCTTTTGTTTATAACTTCCACATTTATTCGAATTGTGCCACGAAACTTTGCAGACAGTCGCGGATAGGCCTTTTCTACTTAAGTCCTAAGTTTCAGAAGTGCAGCTGTTGTACTGCCGGAGATATATCGATACAAACTGAATACGCAAAACATCAACAAAATTAAGTGCGTTTTAAAGTTGATATCGCTTTTGTTTATAACTTCCACATTTATTCGAATTGTGCCACGAAACTTTGCAGACAACCGCGGAGACACATTTTCTACTGAAGTACAAAGTTTCAGATGTGCAGCTCTTGTACATCCGGAGATATGTCGATACAAACTGAATACGCAAAACATCAACAAAATTTAGCGCGTTTTAAAGCTGATATCGCTTATGTTTATAACTTCCACATTTATTCGAATTGTGCAACGAAACTTTGCAGACAGTCGCGGAAAGGCCTTTTCTACTGAAGTACCAAGTTTCAGAAGTGCAGCTCTTGTACTGCCGGAGATATGTCGATACAAACTGAATACGCAAAACATCAACAAAATTTAGCGCGTTTTAAAGTTGATATCGCTTTTGTTTATAACTTCCACATTTATTCGAATTGTGCAACGAAACTTTGCAGACAGTCGCAAATAAGCCTTTTCTACTTAAGTACTAAGTTTCAGAAGTGCAGCTCTTGTACTGCCGGAGATATGTCGATACAAACTTAATACGCAAAACATCAACAAAATTTAGCGCGTTTTAAAGTTGATATCGCTTTTGTTCATAACTTCCACCTTATTCGAATTGTGCAACGAAACTTTGCAGACAACCGCGGAGACACATTTTCTACTGAAGTACCCAGTTTCAGAAGTGCAGCTCTTGTACTGCCGCAGATATGTCGATACAAACTGAATACGCAAAACATCAACAAAATTTAGCGCGTTTTAAAGTTGATATCGCTTTTGTTTATAACTTCCACATTTATTCGAATTGTGCAACGAAACTTTGTAGACAACCGCTGTGATACATTTTCTACTGAAGTACCAAGTTTCAGAAGTGCAGCTCTTGTACTGCCGGAGATATGTCGATACAAACTTAATACGCAAAACATCAACAAAATTTAGCGCGTTTTAAAGTTGATATCGCTTTTGTTTATAACTTCCACATTTATTCGAATTGTGCAACGAAACTTTGCAGACAACCGCAAAGACACATTTTCAACTAAAGTACCAAGTTTCAGAAGTACAGCTCGTGTACTGGTGGAGATATGTCGATACAAACTAAATACGCAAAACATCAACAAAATTTAGCGCGTTTTAAAGTTGATATCGCTTTTGTTTATAACTTCCACATTTATTCGAATTGTGCCACGAAACTTTGCAGACAGTCGCGGATAGGCCTTTTCTACTGAAGTACCAAGTTTCAGAAGTGCAGCTGTTGTACTGCTGGAGATATGTCGATACAAACTGAATACGCAAAACATCAACAAAATTTAGCGCGTTTTACAGTTGATACTGCTTTTGTTTATAACTTCCACATTTATTCGAATTATGCCACGAAACTTTGCAGACAGTCGCCGTTGGGCCTTTCCTACTGAAGTACCAAGTTTCAGAAGTACAGCTCTTGCACTGCCGGAGATATGTCGATACAAACTGAATACGCAAAACATCAACAAAATTTAGCGCGTTTTAAAGCTGATATCGCTTTTGTTTATAACTTCCACATTTATTTGTATTTTGCCACGAAACTTTGCAGACAGTCGCGGATAGGCGTTTTCTACTGAAGTACCAAGTTTCAGAAGTGCAGCTCTTGTACTGCCGGAGATATTTCGATACAAACTAAACACGCAAAACATCAACAAAATTTAGCGCGTTTTAAAGTTGATATCGCTTTTGTTTATAACTTCCACATTTATTCGAATTGTGCAACGAAACTTTGAAGACAGTCGCGGATAGGCCTTTTCTACTGAAGTACCAAGTTTCAGAAGTGCAGCTCTTGTACTGCCGGAGATATGTCGATACAAACTGAATACGCAAAACATCAACAAAATTTAGCGCGTTTTAAAGTTGATATCGCTTTTGTTTATAACTTCCACATTTATTCGAATTGTGCAACGAAACTTTGCAGACAACCGCGGAGACACATTTTCTACTAAAGTACCAAGTTTCAGAAGTACAGCTCTAGCACTCCCGGAGATATGTCGATACACACTGAATACGCAAAACATCAACAAAATTAAGCGCGTTTTAAAGTTGATATCGCTTTTGTTTATAACTTCCACATTTATTCGAATTGTGCCACGAAACTTTGCAGACAGTCGCGGATAGGCCTTTTCTACTTAAGTCCTAAGTTTCAGAAGTGCAGCTGTTGTACTGCCGGAGATATATCGATACAAACTGACTACGCAAAACATCAACAAAATTAAGTGCGTTTTAAAGTTGATATCGCTTTTGTTTATAACTTCCACATTTATTCGAATTGTGCCACGAAACTTTGCAGACAACCGCGGAGACACATTTTCTACTGAAGTACAAAGTTTCAGATGTGCAGCTCTTGTACATCCGGAGATATGTCGATACAAACTGAATACGCAAAACATCAACAAAATTTAGCGCGTTTTAAAGCTGATATCGCTTATGTTTATAACTTCCACATTTATTCGAATTGTGCAACGAAACTTTGCAGACAGTCGCGGAAAGGCCTTTTCTACTGAAGTACCAAGTTTCAGAAGTGCAGCTCTTGTACTGCCGGAGATATGTCGATACAAACTGAATACGCAAAACATCAACAAAATTTAGCGCGTTTTAAAGTTGATATCGCTTTTGTTTATAACTTCCACATTTATTCGAATTGTGCAACGAAACTTTGCAGACAGTCGCAAATAAGCCTTTTCTACTTAAGTACTAAGTTTCAGAAGTGCAGCTCTTGTACTGCCGGAGATATGTCGATACAAACTGAATACGCAAAACATCAACAAAATTTAGCGCGTTTTAAAGTTGATATCGCTTTTGTTCATAACTTCCACCTTATTCGAATTGTGCAACGAAACTTTGCAGACAACCGCGGAGAAACATTTGCTACTGAAGTACGCAGTTTCAGAAGTGCAGCTCTTGTACTGCCGCAGATATGTCGATACAAACTGAATACGCAAAACATCAACAAAATTTAGCGCGTTTTAAAGTTGATATCGCTTTTGTTTATAACTTCCACATTTATTCGAATTGTGCAACGAAACTTTGTAGACAACCGCTGTGATACATTTTCTACTGAAGTACCAAGTTTCAGAAGTGCAGCTCTTGTACTGCCGGAGATATGTCGATACAAACTTAATACGCAAAACATCAACAAAATTTAGCGCGTTTTAAAGTTGATATCGCTTTTGTTTATAACTTCCACATTTATTCGAATTGTGCAACGAAACTTTGCAGACAACCGCAAAGACACATTTTCAACTAAAGTACCAAGTTTCAGAAGTACAGCTCGTGTACTGGTGGAGATATGTCGATACAAACTAAATACGCAAAACATCAACAAAATTTAGCGCGTTTTAAAGTTGATATCGCTTTTGTTTATAACTTTCACATTTATTCGAATTGTGCCACGAAACTTTGCAGACAGTCGCGGATAGGCCTTTTCTACTGAAGTACCAAGTTTCAGAAGTGCAGCTGTTGTACTGCTGGAGATATGTCGATACAAACTGAATACGCAAAACATCAACAACATTTAGCGCGTTTTACAGTTGATACTGCTTTTGTTTATAACTTCCACATTTATTCGAATTATGCCACGAAACTTTGCAGACAGTCGCCGTTGGGCCTTTCCTACTGAAGTACCAAGTTTCAGAAGTACAGCTCTTGCACTGCCGGAGATATGTCGATACAAACTGAATACGCAAAACATCAACAAAATTTAGCGCGTTTTAAAGCTGATATCGCTTTTGTTTATAACTTCCACATTTATTTGTATTTTGCCACGAAACTTTGCAGACAGTCGCGGATAGGCGTTTTCTACTGAAGTACCAAGTTTCAGAAGTGCAGCTCTTGTACTGCCGGAGATATTTCGATACAAACTAAACACGCAAAACATCAACAAAATTTAGCGCGTTTTAAAGTTGATATCGCTTTTGTTTATAACTTCCACATTTATTCGAATTGTGCAACGAAACTTTGAAGACAGTCGCGGATAGGCCTTTTCTACTGAAGTACCAAGTTTCAGAAGTGCAGCTCTTGTACTGCCGGAGATATGTCGATACAAACTGAATACGCAAAACATCAACAAAATTTAGCGCGTTTTAAAGTTGATATCGCTTTTGTTTATAACTTCCACATTTATTCGAATTGTGCAACGAAACTTTGCAGACAACCGCGGAGACACATTTTCTACTAAAGTACCAAGTTTCAGAAGTAAAGCTCTAGCACTCCCGGAGATATGTCGATACACACTGAATACGCAAAACATCAACAAAATTTAGCGCGTTTTAAAGTTGATATCGCTTTTGTTTATAACTTCCACATTTATTCGAATTGTGCCACGAAACTTTGCAGACAGTCGCGGATAGGCGTTGGCTACTGAAGTAACAAGTTTCAGAAGTGCAGCTCTTGTACTGCTGGAGATATGTCGATACAAACTGAATACGCAAAACATCAACAATATTTAGCGCGTTTTAAAGTTGAGATCGCTTTTGTTTATAACTTCCACATTGATTCGAATTGTGCAACGAAACTTTGAAGACATTCGCGGAGAGGCCTTTTCTACTGAAGTACCAAGTCTCAGAAGTGCAGCTCTTGTACTGCCGGAGATATGTCGATACAAACTGAATACGCAAAACATCAACAAAATTTAGCGCGTTTTAAAGTTGATATCGCTTTTGTTTATAACTTCCACATTTATTCGAATTGTGCAACGAAACTTTGTAGACAACCGCGGTGACACATTTTCTACTGAAGTACCAAGTTTCAGAAGTGCAGCTCTTGTACTGCTGGAGATATGTCGATACAAACTTAATACGCAAAACATCAACAAAATTTAGCGCGTTTTAAAGTTGATATCGCTTTTGTTTATAACTTCCACATTGATTCGAATTGTGCCACGAAACTTTGCAGACAACTGCGGAGACACATTTTCTACTGAAGTACCAAGTTTCAGAAGTGCAGCTCTTGTACTGGTGGGGATGTGTCGATACAAACTGAATACGCAAAACATCAACAAAATTTAGCGCGTTTTAAAGTTGATATCTCTTTTGTTTATAACTTCCACATTTATTCGAATTGTGCAACGAAACTTTGCAGACAGTCGCTGATAGGCCTTTTCTACTGAAGTACCAAGTTTAAGAAGTGCAGCTCTTGTACTGTCGGAGATATGTCGATACAAACTGAATACGCAAAACATCAACGGAATTTAGCGCGTTTTAAAGTTGATATCGCTTTTGTTTATAACTTCCACATTTATTCGAATTGTGCCACGAAACTTTGCAGACAGTCGCGGATAGGCCTTTTCTACTTAAGTACTAAGTTTCAGAAGTGCAGCTCTTGTACTGCCGGAGATATGTCGATACAAACTGAATACGCAAAACATCAACAAAATTTAGCGCGTTTTAAAGTTGATATCGCTTTTGTTTATAACTTCCACATTTATTCGAATTGTGCAACGAAACTTTGCAGACAACCGCGGAGACACATTTGCTACTGAAGTACCCAGTTTCAGAAGTGCAGCTCTTGTACTGCCGCAGATATGTCGATACAAACTTAATACGCAAAACATCAACAAAATTTAGCGCGTTTTAAAGTTGATATCGCTTTTGTTTATAACTTCCACATTTATTCGAATTGTGCAACGAAACTTTGCAGACAACCGCGGAGACAGATTTTGAACTAAAGTACCAAGTTTCAGAAGTGCAGCTCTTGTACTGGTGGAGATATGTCGATACAAACTGAATACGCAAAACATCAACAAAATTTAGCGCGTTTTAAAGTTGATATCGCTTTTGTTTATAACTTCCACATTTATTCGAATTGTGCCACGAAACTTTGCAGACAGTCGCGGATAGGATTTTTGTACTGAAGTACCAAGTTTCAGAAGTGCAGCTGTTGTACTGCCGGAGATATGTCGATACAAACTGAATACGCAAAACATCAACAAAATTTAGCGCGTTTTAAAGTTGATACTGCTTTTGTTTATAACTTCCACATTTATTCGAATTATGCCACGAAACTTTGCAGACAGTCAAGGATAAGCCTTTTCTACTGAAGTACTAAGTTTCAGAAGTGCAGCTCTTGTACTGCCGGAGATATTTCGATACAAACTTAATACGCAAAACATCAATAAAATTTAGCGCGTTTTAAAGTTGATATCGCTTTTGTTTATAACTTCCACATTTATTCGAATTGTGCCACGAAACTTTGCAGACAACAGCGGAGACACATTTTCTACTGAAGTACCAAGTTTCAGAAGTACAGCTCTTGCACTGCCGGAGATATGTCGATACAAACTGAATACGCAAAACATCAACAAAATTTAGCGCGTTTTAAAGTTGATATCGCTTTTGTTTATAACTTCCACATTTATTCGAATTGTGCCACGAAACTTTGCAGACAGTCGCGGATAGGCCTTTTCTACTGAAGTACCAAGTTCTAGAAGTGCAGCTTTTGTACTGCTGGAGATATGCCGATACAAACTGAATACGCAAAACATCAACAAAATTTAGCGCGTTTTAAAGTTGATATCGCTTTTGTTTATAACTTCCACATTTATTCGAATTGTGCAACGAAACTTTGCAGACAGTCGCGGAGAGGCCTTTTCTACTGAAGTACCAAGTTTCAGAAGTGCAGCTCTTGTACTGCCGGAGATATGTCGATACAAACTGAATACGCAAAACATCAACAAAATTTAGCGCGTTTTAAAGTTGATATCGCTTTTGTTTATAACTTCCACATTTATTCGAATTGTGCAACGAAACTTTGTAGACAACCGCGGTGACACATTTCCTACTGAAGTACTAAGTTTCAGAAGTGCAGCTCTTGTACTGCTGGAGATATGTCGATACAAATTTAATACGCAAAACATCAACAAAATTTAGCGCGTTTTAAAGTTGATATCGCTTTTGTTTATAACTTCCACATTTATTCGAATTGTGCCACGAAACTTTGCAGACAGTCGCGGATAGGCCTTTTCTACTGAAGTATTAAGTTTCAGAAGTGCAGCTCTTGTACTGCCGGAGATATGTCGATACAAACTGAATACGCAAAACATCAACAAAATTGACCGCGTTTCAAAGTTGATATCGCTTTTGTTGATAACTTCCACATTTATTCGAATTGTGCCACGAAACTTTGCGGACAGTCGCGGATAGGCGTTGGCTACTGAAGTAACAAGTTTCAGAAGTGCAGCTCTTGTACTGTCGGAGATATGTCGATACAAACTGAATACGCAAAACATCAACAAAATTTAGCGCGTTTTAAAGTTGATATCGCTTTTGTTTATAACTTCCACATTTATTCGAATTGTGCAACGAAACTTTGCAGCCAGTCGCGGATAGGCCTTTTCTACTGAAGTACTTTGTTTCAGAAGTGCAGCTCTTGTACTGCCGGAGATATGTCGATACAAACTGAATACGCAAAACATCAACAAAATTTAGCGCGTTTTAAAGTTGATATCGCTTTTGTTTATAACTTCCACATTTATTCGAATTGTGCACAAAACTTTGCAGACAGTCGCTGATAGGCCTTTTCTACTGATGTACTAAGTTTCAGAAGTACAGCTCTTTCACTGCCGGAGATATGTCGATACAAACTGAATACGCAAAACATCAACAAAATTTAGCGCGTTTTAAAGTTGATATCGCTTTTGTTTATAACTTCCACATTTATTCGAATTGTGCAACGAAACTTTGCAGACAACCGCGGAGACAGATTTTCAACTAAAGTACCAAGTTTCAGAAGTGCAGCTCTTGTACTGGTGAAGATATGTCGATACAAATCGAATACGCAAAACATCAACAAAATTTAGCGCGTTTTAAAGTTGATATCGCTTTTGTTTATAACTTCAACATTTATTCGAATTGTGCCACGAAACTTTGCAGACAGTCGCGGATAGGCCTTTTCTACTGAAGTACCAAGTTTCAGAAGTGCAGCTCTTGTACTGCCGGAGATATGTCGATACAAACTGAATACGCAAAACATCAACAAAATTTAGCGCGTTTTAAAGCTGATATCGCTTTTGTTTATAACTTCCACATTTATTCGAATTGTGCAACGAAACTTTGCAGACAGTCGCGGATAGGCCTTTTCTACTTAAGTACTAAGTTTCAGAAGTGCAGCTCTTGTACTGCCGGAGATATGTCGATACAAACTGAATACGCAAAACATCAACAAAATTTAGCGCGTTTTAAAGTTGATATCGCTTTTGTTTATAACTTCCACATTTATTCGAATTGTGCAACGAAACTTTGCAGACAACCGCGGAGACACATTTGCTACTGAAGTACCCAGTTTCAGAAGTGCAGCTCTTGTACTGCCGCAGATATGTCGATACAAACTTAATACGCAAAACATCAACAAAATTTAGCGCGTTTTAAAGTTGATATCGCTTTTGTTTATAACTTCCACATTTATTCGAATTGTGCAACGAAACTTTGCAGACAACCGCGGAGACAGATTTTGAACTAAAGTACCAAGTTTCAGAAGTGCAGCTCTTGTACTGGTGGAGATATGTCGATACAAACTGAATACGCAAAACATCAACAAACTTTAGCGCGTTTTAAAGTTGATATCGCTTTTGTTTATAACTTCCACATTTATTCGAATTGTGCCACGAAACTTTGCAGACAGTCGCGGATAGGATTTTTGTACTGAAGTACCAAGTTTCAGAAGTGCAGCTGTTGTACTGCCGGAGATATGTCGATACAAACTGAATACGCAAAACATCAACAAAATTTAGCGCGTTTTAAAGTTGATACTGCTTTTGTTTATAACTTCCACATTTATTCGAATTATGCCACGAAACTTTGCAGACAGTCAAGGATAAGCCTTTTCTACTGAAGTACTAAGTTTCAGAAGTGCAGCTCTTGTACTGCCGGAGATATTTCGATACAAACTTAATACGCAAAACATCAATAAAATTTAGCGCGTTTTAAAGTTGATATCGCTTTTGTTTATAACTTCCACATTTATTCGAATTGTGCCACGAAACTTTGCAGACAACAGCGGAGACACATTTTCTACTGAAGTACCAAGTTTCAGAAGTACAGCTCTTGCACTGCCGGAGATATGTCGATACAAACTGAATACGCAAAACATCAACAAAATTTAGCGCGTTTTAAAGTTGATATCGCTTTTGTTTATAACTTCCACATTTATTCGAATTGTGCCACGAAACTTTGCAGACAGTCGCGGATAGGCCTTTTCTACTGAAGTACCAAGTTCTAGAAGTGCAGCTTTTGTACTGCTGGAGATATGCCGATACAAACTGAATACGCAAAACATCAACAAAATTTAGCGCGTTTTAAAGTTGATATCGCTTTTGTTTATAACTTCCACATTTATTCGAATTGTGCAACGAAACTTTGCAGACAGTCGCGGAGAGGCCTTTTCTACTGAAGTACCAAGTTTCAGAAGTGCAGCTCTTGTACTGCCGGAGATATGTCGATACAAACTGAATACGCAAAACATCAACAAAATTTAGCGCGTTTTAAAGTTGATATCGCTTTTGTTTATAACTTCCACATTTATTCGAATTGTGCAACGAAACTTTGTAGACAACCGCGGTGACACATTTCCTACTGAAGTACTAAGTTTCAGAAGTGCAGCTCTTGTACTGCTGGAGATATGTCGATACAAATTTAATACGCAAAACATCAACAAAATTTAGCGCGTTTTAAAGTTGATATCGCTTTTGTTTATAACTTCCACATTTATTCGAATTGTGCCACGAAACTTTGCAGACAGTCGCGGATAGGCCTTTTCTACTGAAGTATTAAGTTTCAGAAGTGCAGCTCTTGTACTGCCGGAGATATGTCGATACAAACTGAATACGCAAAACATCAACAAAATTGACCGCGTTTCAAAGTTGATATCGCTTTTGTTGATAACTTCCACATTTATTCGAATTGTGCCACGAAACTTTGCGGACAGTCGCGGATAGGCGTTGGCTACTGAAGTAACAAGTTTCAGAAGTGCAGCTCTTGTACTGTCGGAGATATGTCGATACAAACTGAATACGCAAAACATCAACAAAATTTAGCGCGTTTTAAAGTTGATATCGCTTTTGTTTATAACTTCCACATTTATTCGAATTGTGCAACGAAACTTTGCAGCCAGTCGCGGATAGGCCTTTTCTACTGAAGTACTTTGTTTCAGAAGTGCAGCTCTTGTACTGCCGGAGATATGTCGATACAAACTGAATACGCAAAACATCAACAAAATTTAGCGCGTTTTAAAGTTGATATCGCTTTTGTTTATAACTTCCACATTTATTCGAATTGTGCACAAAACTTTGCAGACAGTCGCTGATAGGCCTTTTCTACTGATGTACTAAGTTTCAGAAGTACAGCTCTTTCACTGCCGGAGATATGTCGATACAAACTGAATACGCAAAACATCAACAAAATTTAGCGCGTTTTAAAGTTGATATCGCTTTTGTTTATAACTTCCACATTTATTCGAATTGTGCAACGAAACTTTGCAGACAACCGCGGAGACAGATTTTCAACTAAAGTACCAAGTTTCAGAAGTGCAGCTCTTGTACTGGTGAAGATATGTCGATACAAATCGAATACGCAAAACATCAACAAAATTTAGCGCGTTTTAAAGTTGATATCGCTTTTGTTTATAACTTCAACATTTATTCGAATTGTGCCACGAAACTTTGCAGACAGTCGCGGATAGGCCTTTTCTACTGAAGTACCAAGTTTCAGAAGTGCAGCTCTTGTACTGCCGGAGATATGGCGATACAAACTGAATACGCAAAACATCAACAAAATTTAGCGCGTTTTAAAGTTGATATCGCTTTTGTTTATAACTTTTACATTTATTCGAATTGTGCAACGAAACTTTGCAGACAGTCGCGGATAGGCCTTTTCTACTGAAGTACATTGTTTCAGAAGTGCAGCTGTTGTACTGCCGGAGATATGTCGATACAAACTGAATACGCAAAACATCAACAAAATTTAGCGCGTTTTAAAGTTGATATCGCTTTTGTTTATAACTTCCACATTTATTCGAATTGTGCAACGAAACTTTGCAGACAACCGCGGAGACACATTTGCTACTGAAATACCAAGTTTCAGAAGTGCAGCTCTTGTACTGCCGCAGATATGTCGATACAAAGTTAATACGCAAAACATCAACAAAATTTAGCGCGTTTTAAAGTTGATATCGCTTTTGTTTATAACTTCCACATTTATTCGAATTGTGCAACGAAACTTTGCAGACAACCGCGGAGACACATTTTCAACTAAAGTACCAAGTTTCAGAAGTGCAGCTCTTGTACTGGTAAAGATATGTCGATACAAACTTAATACGCAAAACATCAACAAAATTTAGCGCGTTTTAAAGTTGATATCGCTTTTGTTTATAACTTCCACATTTATTCGAATTGTGCCACGAAACTTTGCAGACAGTCGCCGATAGGATTTTTCTACTGAAGTACTAAGTTTCAGAAGTGCAGCTGTTGTACTGCCGGAGATATGTCGATACAAACTGAATACGCAAAACATCAACAAAATTTAGCGCGTTTTAAAGTTGATACTGCTTTTGTTTATAACTTCCACATTTATTTGAATTATGCAACGAAACTTTGCAGACAGTCGCGTATAGGCCTTTTCTACTGAAGTACCAAGTTTCAGAAGGACAGCTGTTGCACTGCCGGAGATATGTCGATACAAACTGAATACGCAAAACATCAACAAAATTTAGCGCGTTTCAAAGTTGCTATCGCTTTTGTTGATAACTTCCACATTTATTCGAATTGTGCCACGAAACTTTGCGGACAGTCACGGATAGGCGTTGGCTACTGAAGTAACAAGTTTCAGAAGTGCAGCTCTTGTACTGTCGGAGATATGTCGATACAAACTGAATACGCAAAACATCAACAAAATTTAGCGCGTTTTAAAGTTGATATCGCTTTTGTTTATAACTTCCACATTTATTCGAATTGTGCAACGAAACTTTGCAGCCAGTCGCGGATAGGCCTTTTCTACTGAAGTACTTAGTTTCAGAAGTGCAGCTCTTGTACTGCCGGAGATATGTCGATACAAACTGAATACGCAAAACATCAACAAAATTTAGCGCGTTTTAAAGTTGATATCGCTTTTGTTTATAACTTCCACATTTATTCGAATTGTGCAACGAAACTTTGCAGACAACCGCGGAGACAAATTCTCTACTGAAGTACCAAGTTTCAGAAGTGCAGCTGTTGTACTGCCGGAGATATGTCGATACAAACTGAATACGCAAAACATCAACAAAATTTAGCGCGTTTTAAAGTTGATATCGCTTTTGTTTATAACTTCCACATTTATTCGAATTGTGCCACGAAACTTTGCAGACAGTCGCGGATACGCCTTTTCTACTGAAGTACCAAGTTTCAGAAGTGCAGCTGTTGTACTGCCGGAGATATGTCGATACAAACTGAATACGCAAAACATCAACAAAATTTAGCGCGTTTTAAAGTTGATATCGCTTTTGTTTATAACTTCCACATTTATTCGAATTATGCCACGAAACTTTGCGGACAGTCGCCGTTAGGCCTTTTCTACTGAAGCACCAAGTTTCGGAAGTACAGCTCTTGCACTGCCGGAGATATGTCGATACAAACTGAATACGCAAAACATCAACACAATTTAGCGCGTTTTAAAGTTGATATCGCTTTTGTTTATAACTTCCACATTTATTCGAATTGTGCAACGAAACTTTGCAGACAACCGCGGAGACACATTTTCTACTAAAGTACCAAGTTTCAGAAGTAAAGCTCTAGCACTCCCGGAGATATGTCGATACACACTGAATACGCAAAACATCAACAAAATTTAGCGCGTTTTAAAGTTGATATCGCTTTTGTTTATAACTTCCACATTTATTCGAATTGTGCCACGAAACTTTGCAGACAGTCGCGGATAGGCGTTGGCTACTGAAGTAACAAGTTTCAGAAGTGCAGCTCTTGTACTGCTGGAGATATGTCGATACAAACTGAATACGCAAAACATCAACAATATTTAGCGCGTTTTAAAGTTGATATCGCTTTTGTTTATAACTTCCACATTGATTCGAATTGTGCAACGAAACTTTGAAGACATTCGCGGAGAGGCCTTTTCTACTGAAGTACCAAGTCTCAGAAGTGCAGCTCTTGTACTGCCGGAGATATGTCGATACAAACTGAATACGCAAAACATCAACAAAATTTAGCGCGTTTTAAAGTTGATATCGCTTTTGTTTATAACTTCCACATTTATTCGAATTGTGCAACGAAACTTTGTAGACAACCGCGGTGACACATTTTCTACTGAAGTACCAAGTTTCAGAAGTGCAGCTCTTGTACTGCTGGAGATATGTCGATACAAACTTAATACGCAAAACATCAACAAAATTTAGCGCGTTTTAAAGTTGATATCGCTTTTGTTTATAACTTCCACATTGATTCGAATTGTGCCACGAAACTTTGCAGACAACTGCGGAGACACATTTTCTACTGAAGTACCAAGTTTCAGAAGTGCAGCTCTTGTACTGGTGGGGATGTGTCGATACAAACTGAATACGCAAAACATCAACAAAATTTAGCGCGTTTTAAAGTTGATATCTCTTTTGTTTATAACTTCCACATTTATTCGAATTGTGCAACGAAACTTTGCAGACAGTCGCTGATAGGCCTTTTCTACTGAAGTACTAAGTTTCAGAAGTGCAGCTCTTGTACTGTCGGAGATATGTCGATACAAACTGAATACGCAAAACATCAACGGAATTTAGCGCGTTTTAAAGTTGATATCGCTTTTGTTTATAACTTCCACATTTATTCGAATTGTGCCACGAAACTTTGCAGACAGTCGCGGATAGGCCTTTTCTACTTAAGTACTAAGTTTCAGAAGTGCAGCTCTTGTACTGCCGGAGATATGTCGATACAAACTGAATACGCAAAACATCAACAAAATTAAGCGCGTTTTAAATATGATATCGCTTTTGTTTATAACTTCCACATTTATTCGAATTGTGCAACGAAACTTTGTAGACAACCGCGGTGACACATTTCCTACTGAAGTACCAAGTTTAAGAAGTGCAGCTCTTGTACTGCTGGAGATATGTCGATACAAACTGAATACGCAAAACATCAACAAAATTTAGCGCGTTTTAAAGTTGATATCGCTTTTGTTTATAACTTCCACATTTATTCGAATTGTGCCACGAAACCTTGCAGACAGTCGCTGATAGGCCTTTTCTACTGATGTACCAAGTTTCAGAAGTACAGCTCTTTCACTGCCGGAGATATGTCGATACAAACTGAATACGCAAAACATCAACAAAATTTAGCGCGTTTTAAAGCTGATATCGCTTTTGTTTATAACTTCCACATTTATTCGAATTGTGCAACGAAACTTTGCAGACAGTCGCGGATAGGCCTTTTCTACTTAAGTACTAAGTTTCAGAAGTGCAGCTCTTGTACTGCCGGAGATATGTCGATACAAACTGAATACGCAAAACATCAACAAAATTTAGCGCGTTTTAAAGTTGATATCGCTTTTGTTTATAACTTCCACATTTATTCGAATTGTGCAACGAAACTTTGCAGACAACCGCGGAGACACATTTGCTACTGAAGTACCCAGTTTCAGAAGTGCAGCTCTTGTACTGCCGCAGATATGTCGATACAAACTTAATACGCAAAACATCAACAAAATTTAGCGCGTTTTAAAGTTGATATCGCTTTTGTTTATAACTTCCACATTTATTCGAATTGTGCAACGAAACTTTGCAGACAACCGCGGAGACAGATTTTGAACTAAAGTACCAAGTTTCAGAAGTGCAGCTCTTGTACTGGTGGAGATATGTCGATACAAACTGAATACGCAAAACATCAACAAAATTTAGCGCGTTTTAAAGTTGATATCGCTTTTGTTTATAACTTCCACATTTATTCGAATTGTGCCACGAAACTTTGCAGACAGTCGCGGATAGGATTTTTGTACTGAAGTACCAAGTTTCAGAAGTGCAGCTGTTGTACTGCCGGAGATATGTCGATACAAACTGAATACGCAAAACATCAACAAAATTTAGCGCGTTTTAAAGTTGATACTGCTTTTGTTTATAACTTCCACATTTATTCGAATTATGCCACGAAACTTTGCAGACAGTCAAGGATAAGCCTTTTCTACTGAAGTACTAAGTTTCAGAAGTGCAGCTCTTGTACTGCCGGAGATATTTCGATACAAACTTAATACGCAAAATATCAATAAAATTTAGCGCGTTTTAAAGTTGATATCGCTTTTGTTTATAACTTCCACATTTATTCGAATTGTGCCACGAAACTTTGCAGACAACAGCGGAGACACATTTTCTACTGAAGTACCAAGTTTCAGAAGTACAGCTCTTGCACTGCCGGAGATATGTCGATACAAACTGAATACGCAAAACATCAACAAAATTTAGCGCGTTTTAAAGTTGATATCGCTTTTGTTTATAACTTCCACATTTATTCGAATTGTGCCACGAAACTTTGCAGACAGTCGCGGATAGGCCTTTTCTACTGAAGTACCAAGTTCTAGAAGTGCAGCTTTTGTACTGCTGGAGATATGCCGATACAAACTGAATACGCAAAACATCAACAAAATTTAGCGCGTTTTAAAGTTGATATCGCTTTTGTTTATAACTTCCACATTTATTCGAATTGTGCAACGAAACTTTGCAGACAGTCGCGGAGAGGCCTTTTCTACTGAAGTACCAAGTTTCAGAAGTGCAGCTCTTGTACTGCCGGAGATATGTCGATACAAACTGAATACGCAAAACATCAACAAAATTTAGCGCGTTTTAAAGTTGATATCGCTTTTGTTTATAACTTCCACATTTATTCGAATTGTGCAACGAAACTTTGTAGACAACCGCGGTGACACATTTCCTACTGAAGTACTAAGTTTCAGAAGTGCAGCTCTTGTACTGCTGGAGATATGTCGATACAAATTTAATACGCAAAACATCAACAAAATTTAGCGCGTTTTAAAGTTGATATCGCTTTTGTTTATAACTTCCACATTTATTCGAATTGTGCCACGAAACTTTGCAGACAGTCGCGGATAGGCCTTTTCTACTGAAGTATTAAGTTTCAGAAGTGCAGCTCTTGTACTGCCGGAGATATGTCGATACAAACTGAATACGCAAAACATCAACAAAATTGACCGCGTTTCAAAGTTGATATCGCTTTTGTTGATAACTTCCACATTTATTCGAATTGTGCCACGAAACTTTGCGGACAGTCGCGGATAGGCGTTGGCTACTGAAGTAACAAGTTTCAGAAGTGCAGCTCTTGTACTGTCGGAGATATGTCGATACAAACTGAATACGCAAAACATCAACAAAATTTAGCGCGTTTTAAAGTTGATATCGCTTTTGTTTATAACTTCCACATTTATTCGAATTGTGCAACGAAACTTTGCAGCCAGTCGCGGATAGGCCTTTTCTACTGAAGTACTTTGTTTCAGAAGTGCAGCTCTTGTACTGCCGGAGATATGTCGATACAAACTGAATACGCAAAACATCAACAAAATTTAGCGCGTTTTAAAGTTGATATCGCTTTTGTTTATAACTTCCACATTTATTCGAATTGTGCACAAAACTTTGCAGACAGTCGCTGATAGGCCTTTTCTACTGATGTACTAAGTTTCAGAAGTACAGCTCTTTCACTGCCGGAGATATGTCGATACAAACTGAATACGCAAAACATCAACAAAATTTAGCGCGTTTTAAAGTTGATATCGCTTTTGTTTATAACTTCCACATTTATTCGAATTGTGCAACGAAACTTTGCAGACAACCGCGGAGACAGATTTTCAACTAAAGTACCAAGTTTCAGAAGTGCAGCTCTTGTACTGGTGAAGATATGTCGATACAAATCGAATACGCAAAACATCAACAAAATTTAGCGCGTTTTAAAGTTGATATCGCTTTTGTTTATAACTTCAACATTTATTCGAATTGTGCCACGAAACTTTGCAGACAGTCGCGGATAGGCCTTTTCTACTGAAGTACCAAGTTTCAGAAGTGCAGCTCTTGTACTGCCGGAGATATGTCGATACAAACTGAATACGCAAAACATCAACAAAATTTAGCG
This sequence comes from Sepiola atlantica, assembly GCA_963556195.1. NCBI lineage: Eukaryota > Metazoa > Mollusca > Cephalopoda > Sepiida > Sepiolidae > Sepiola > Sepiola atlantica. The sequence continues at coordinate 45,729 of CAUVYP010000553.1, forward strand.
CGTTTTAAAGCTGATATCGCTTTTGTTTATAACTTCCACATTTATTCGAATTGTGCAACGAAACTTTGCAGACAGTCGCGGATAGGCCTTTTCTACTTAAGTACTAAGTTTCAGAAGTGCAGCTCTTGTACTGCCGGAGATATGTCGATACAAACTGAATACGCAAAACATCAACAAAATTTAGCGCGTTTTAAAGTTGATATCGCTTTTGTTTATAACTTCCACATTTATTCGAATTGTGCAACGAAACTTTGCAGACAACCGCGGAGACACATTTGCTACTGAAGTACCCAGTTTCAGAAGTGCAGCTCTTGTACTGCCGCAGATATGTCGATACAAACTTAATACGCAAAACATCAACAAAATTTAGCGCGTTTTAAAGTTGATATCGCTTTTGTTTATAACTTCCACATTTATTCGAATTGTGCAACGAAACTTTGCAGACAACCGCGGAGACAGATTTTGAACTAAAGTACCAAGTTTCAGAAGTGCAGCTCTTGTACTGGTGGAGATATGTCGATACAAACTGAATACGCAAAACATCAACAAAATTTAGCGCGTTTTAAAGTTGATATCGCTTTTGTTTATAACTTCCACATTTATTCGAATTGTGCCACGAAACTTTGCAGACAGTCGCGGATAGGATTTTTGTACTGAAGTACCAAGTTTCAGAAGTGCAGCTGTTGTACTGCCGGAGATATGTCGATACAAACTGAATACGCAAAACATCAACAAAATTTAGCGCGTTTTAAAGTTGATACTGCTTTTGTTTATAACTTCCACATTTATTCGAATTATGCCACGAAACTTTGCAGACAGTCAAGGATAAGCCTTTTCTACTGAAGTACTAAGTTTCAGAAGTGCAGCTCTTGTACTGCCGGAGATATTTCGATACAAACTTAATACGCAAAACATCAATAAAATTTAGCGCGTTTTAAAGTTGATATCGCTTTTGTTTATAACTTCCACATTTATTCGAATTGTGCCACGAAACTTTGCAGACAACAGCGGAGACACATTTTCTACTGAAGTACCAAGTTTCAGAAGTACAGCTCTTGCACTGCCGGAGATATGTCGATACAAACTGAATACGCAAAACATCAACAAAATTTAGCGCGTTTTAAAGTTGATATCGCTTTTGTTTATAACTTCCACATTTATTCGAATTGTGCCACGAAACTTTGCAGACAGTCGCGGATAGGCCTTTTCTACTGAAGTACCAAGTTCTAGAAGTGCAGCTTTTGTACTGCTGGAGATATGCCGATACAAACTGAATACGCAAAACATCAACAAAATTTAGCGCGTTTTAAAGTTGATATCGCTTTTGTTTATAACTTCCACATTTATTCGAATTGTGCAACGAAACTTTGCAGACAGTCGCGGAGAGGCCTTTTCTACTGAAGTACCAAGTTTCAGAAGTGCAGCTCTTGTACTGCCGGAGATATGTCGATACAAACTGAATACGCAAAACATCAACAAAATTTAGCGCGTTTTAAAGTTGATATCGCTTTTGTTTATAACTTCCACATTTATTCGAATTGTGCAACGAAACTTTGTAGACAACCGCGGTGACACATTTCCTACTGAAGTACTAAGTTTCAGAAGTGCAGCTCTTGTACTGCTGGAGATATGTCGATACAAATTTAATACGCAAAACATCAACAAAATTTAGCGCGTTTTAAAGTTGATATCGCTTTTGTTTATAACTTCCACATTTATTCGAATTGTGCCACGAAACTTTGCAGACAGTCGCGGATAGGCCTTTTCTACTGAAGTATTAAGTTTCAGAAGTGCAGCTCTTGTACTGCCGGAGATATGTCGATACAAACTGAATACGCAAAACATCAACAAAATTGACCGCGTTTCAAAGTTGATATCGCTTTTGTTGATAACTTCCACATTTATTCGAATTGTGCCACGAAACTTTGCGGACAGTCGCGGATAGGCGTTGGCTACTGAAGTAACAAGTTTCAGAAGTGCAGCTCTTGTACTGTCGGAGATATGTCGATACAAACTGAATACGCAAAACATCAACAAAATTTAGCGCGTTTTAAAGTTGATATCGCTTTTGTTTATAACTTCCACATTTATTCGAATTGTGCAACGAAACTTTGCAGCCAGTCGCGGATAGGCCTTTTCTACTGAAGTACTTTGTTTCAGAAGTGCAGCTCTTGTACTGCCGGAGATATGTCGATACAAACTGAATACGCAAAACATCAACAAAATTTAGCGCGTTTTAAAGTTGATATCGCTTTTGTTTATAACTTCCACATTTATTCGAATTGTGCACAAAACTTTGCAGACAGTCGCTGATAGGCCTTTTCTACTGATGTACTAAGTTTCAGAAGTACAGCTCTTTCACTGCCGGAGATATGTCGATACAAACTGAATACGCAAAACATCAACAAAATTTAGCGCGTTTTAAAGTTGATATCGCTTTTGTTTATAACTTCCACATTTATTCGAATTGTGCAACGAAACTTTGCAGACAACCGCGGAGACAGATTTTCAACTAAAGTACCAAGTTTCAGAAGTGCAGCTCTTGTACTGGTGAAGATATGTCGATACAAATCGAATACGCAAAACATCAACAAAATTTAGCGCGTTTTAAAGTTGATATCGCTTTTGTTTATAACTTCAACATTTATTCGAATTGTGCCACGAAACTTTGCAGACAGTCGCGGATAGGCCTTTTCTACTGAAGTACCAAGTTTCAGAAGTGCAGCTCTTGTACTGCCGGAGATATGTCGATACAAACTGAATACGCAAAACATCAACAAAATTTAGCGCGTTTTAAAGTTGATATCGCTTTTGTTGATAACTTCCACATTTATTCGAATTGTGCCACGAAACTTTTCGGACAGTCGTGGATAGGCGATTTCTACTGAAGTAACAAGTTTCAGAAGTGCAGCTCTTGTACTGCCGGAGATATGGCGATACAAACTGAATACGCAAAACATCAACAAAATTTAGCGCGTTTTAAAGTTGATATCGCTTTTGTTTATAACTTTTACATTTATTCGAATTGTGCAACGAAACTTTGCAGACAGTCGCGGATAGGCCTTTTCTACTGAAGTACATTGTTTCAGAAGTGCAGCTGTTGTACTGCCGGAGATATGTCGATACAAACTGAATACGCAAAACATCAACAAAATTTAGCGCGTTTTAAAGTTGATATCGCTTTTGTTTATAACTTCCACATTTATTCGAATTGTGCAACGAAACTTTGCAGACAACCGCGGAGACACATTTGCTACTGAAATACCAAGTTTCAGAAGTGCAGCTCTTGTACTGCCGCAGATATGTCGATACAAAGTTAATACGCAAAACATCAACAAAATTTAGCGCGTTTTAAAGTTGATATCGCTTTTGTTTATAACTTCCACATTTATTCGAATTGTGCAACGAAACTTTGCAGACAACCGCGGAGACACATTTTCAACTAAAGTACCAAGTTTCAGAAGTGCAGCTCTTGTACTGGTAAAGATATGTCGATACAAACTTAATACGCAAAACATCAACAAAATTTAGCGCGTTTTAAAGTTGATATCGCTTTTGTTTATAACTTCCACATTTATTCGAATTGTGCCACGAAACTTTGCAGACAGTCGCCGATAGGATTTTTCTACTGAAGTACTAAGTTTCAGAAGTGCAGCTGTTGTACTGCCGGAGATATGTCGATACAAACTGAATACGCAAAACATCAACAAAATTTAGCGCGTTTTAAAGTTGATACTGCTTTTGTTTATAACTTCCACATTTATTTGAATTATGCAACGAAACTTTGCAGACAGTCGCGTATAGGCCTTTTCTACTGAAGTACCAAGTTTCAGAAGGACAGCTGTTGCACTGCCGGAGATATGTCGATACAAACTGAATACGCAAAACATCAACAAAATTTAGCGCGTTTCAAAGTTGCTATCGCTTTTGTTGATAACTTCCACATTTATTCGAATTGTGCCACGAAACTTTGCGGACAGTCACGGATAGGCGTTGGCTACTGAAGTAACAAGTTTCAGAAGTGCAGCTCTTGTACTGTCGGAGATATGTCGATACAAACTGAATACGCAAAACATCAACAAAATTTAGCGCGTTTTAAAGTTGATATCGCTTTTGTTTATAACTTCCACATTTATTCGAATTGTGCAACGAAACTTTGCAGCCAGTCGCGGATAGGCCTTTTCTACTGAAGTACTTAGTTTCAGAAGTGCAGCTCTTGTACTGCCGGAGATATGTCGATACAAACTGAATACGCAAAACATCAACAAAATTTAGCGCGTTTTAAAGTTGATATCGCTTTTGTTTATAACTTCCACATTTATTCGAATTGTGCAACGAAACTTTGCAGACAACCGCGGAGACAAATTCTCTACTGAAGTACCAAGTTTCAGAAGTGCAGCTGTTGTACTGCCGGAGATATGTCGATACAAACTGAATACGCAAAACATCAACAAAATTTAGCGCGTTTTAAAGTTGATATCGCTTTTGTTTATAACTTCCACATTTATTCGAATTGTGCCACGAAACTTTGCAGACAGTCGCGGATACGCCTTTTCTACTGAAGTACCAAGTTTCAGAAGTGCAGCTGTTGTACTGCCGGAGATATGTCGATACAAACTGAATACGCAAAACATCAACAAAATTTAGCGCGTTTTAAAGTTGATATCGCTTTTGTTTATAACTTCCACATTTATTCGAATTATGCCACGAAACTTTGCGGACAGTCGCCGTTAGGCCTTTTCTACTGAAGCACCAAGTTTCGGAAGTACAGCTCTTGCACTGCCGGAGATATGTCGATACAAACTGAATACGCAAAACATCAACACAATTTAGCGCGTTTTAAAGTTGATATCGCTTTTGTTTATAACTTCCACATTTATTCGAATTGTGCAACGAAACTTTGCAGCCAGTCGCGGATAGGCCTTTTCTACTGAAGTACTTCGTTTCAGAAGTGCAGCTCTTGTACTGCCGGAGATATGTCGATACAAACTGAATACGCAAAACATCAACAAAATTTAGCGCGTTTTAAAGTTGATATCGCTTTTGTTTATAACTTCCACATTTATTCGAATTGTGCAACGAAACTTTGCAGACAACCGCGGAGACAAATTCTCTACTGAAGTACCAAGTTTCAGAAGTGCAGCTGTTGTACTGCCGGAGATATGTCGATACAAACTGAATACGCAAAACATTAACAAAATTTAGCTCGTTTTAAAGTTGATATCGCTTTTGTTTATAACTTCCACATTTATTCGAATTGTGCCACGAAACTTTGCAGACAGTCGCGGATAGGCCTTTTCTACTGAAGTACCAAGTTTTAGAAGTGCAGCTCTTGTACTGCTGGAGATATGCCGATACAAACTGAATACGCAAAACATCAACAAAATTTAGCGCGTTTTAAAGTTGATATCGCTTTTGTTTATAACTTCCACATTTATTCGAATTGTGCAACGAAACTTTGCAGAGAGTCGCGGAGAGGCCTTTTCAACTGAAGTACCAAGTTTCAGAAGTACAGCTCTTGTACTGCCGGAGATATGTCGATACAAACTGAATACGCAAAACATCAACAAAATTTAGCGCGTTTTAAAGTTGATATCGCTTTTGTTTATAACTTCAACATTTATTCGAATTGTGCAACGAAACTTTGTAGACAACCGCGGTGACACATTTCCTACTGAAGTACCAAGTTTCAGAAGTGCAGCTCTTGTACTGCTGGAGATATGTCGATACAAATTTAATACGCAAAACATCAACAAAATTTAGCGCGTTTTAAAGTTGATATCGCTTTTGTTTATAACTTCCACATTTATTCGAATTGTGCCACGAAACTTTGCAGACAGTCGCGGATAGGCCTTTTCTACTGAAGTACCAAGTTTCAGAAGTTCAGCTGTTGTACTGCCGGAGATATGTCGATACAAACTGAATACGCAAAACATCAACAAAATTTAGCGCGTTTCAAAGTTGATATCGCTTTTGTTGATAACTTCCACATTTATTCGAATTGTGCCACGAAACTTTGCGGACAGTCGCGGATAGGCGTTGGCTACTAAAGTAACAAGTTTCAGAAGTGCAGCTCTTGTACTGTCGGAGATATGTCGATACAAACTGAATACGCAAAACATCAACAAAATTTAGCGCGTTTTAAAGTTGATATCGCTTTTGTTTATAACTTCCACATTTATTCGAATTGAGCAACGAAACTTTAAAGACAACCGCGGAGACAAATTCTCTACTGAAGTACCAAGTTTCAGAAGTGCAACTCTTGTACTGCCTGAGATATGTCGATAAAAACTTAATACGCAAAACATCAACAAAATTTAGCGCGTTTTAAAGTTGATATCGCTTTTGTTTATAACTTCCACATTTATTCGAATTGTGCAACGAAACTTTGCAGAAAACCGCGGAGACACATTTTCTACTGCAGTACCAAGTTTCAGAAGTGCAGCTCCTGCACTGCCGGAGATATGTCGATACAAACTTAATACGCAAAACATCAACAAAATTTAGCGCGTTTCAAAGTTGATATCGCTTTTGTTTATAACTTCCACATTTATTCGAATTGTGCCACGAAACTTTGCCTACAACCGCGGAGACACATTTTCTACTGAAGTACCAAGTTTCAGAAGTACAGCTCTTGCACTGCCGGAGATATGTCGATACAAACTTAATACGCAAAACATCAACAAAATTTAGCGCGTTTTAAAGTTGATATCGCTTTTGTTTATAACTTCCACATTTATTCGAATTGTTTCACGAAACTTTGCAGACAGTCGCGGATAGTTCTTTCCTACTGAAGTACCAAGTTTCAGAAGTGCAGCTCTTGTACTGCCGGAGATATGTCGATACAAACTTAATACGCAAAACATCAACAAAATTTAGCGCGTTTTAAAGTTGATATCGCTTTTGTTTATAACTTCCACATTTATTCGAATTGTGCAACGAAACTTTGCAGACAACCGCGGAGACACATTTTCTACTGCAGTACCAAGTTTTAGAAGTGCAGCTCCTGTACTGCCGGAGATATGTCGATACAAACTGAATACGCAAAACATCAACAAAATTTAGCGCGTTTTAAAGTTGATATCGCTTTTGTTTATAACTTCCACATTTATTCGAATTGTGCCACGAAACTTTGCGGACAGTCGCGGATAGGCGTTGTCTACTGAAGTAACATGTTTCAGAAGTGCAGCTCTTGTACTGCCGGAGATATGTCGATACAAACTGAATACGCAAAACATCGACAAAATATAGCGCGTTTTAAAGTTGATATCGCTTTAGTTTATAACTTCCACATTTATTCGAATTGTGCAACGAAACTTTGCAGACAGTCGCGGATAGGCCTTTTCTACTGAAGTACCAAGTTTCAGAAGTGCAGCTGTTGTACTGCCGGAGATATGTCGATACAAACTGAATACGCAAAACATCAACAAAATTTAGCGCGTTTTAAAGTTGATACTGCTTTTGTTTATAACTTCCACATTTATTCGAATTATGCCACGAAACTTTGCGGACAGTCGCCGTTAGGCCTTTTCTACTGAAGTACCAAGTTTCAGAAGTACAGCTCTTGCACTGCCGGAGATATGTCGATACAAACTGAATACGCAAAACATCAACAAAATTTAGCGCGTTTTAAAGTTGATATCGCTTTTGTTTATAACTTCCACATTTATTCGAATTGTGCAACGAAACTTTGCAGACAGTCGCGGAGGGGCCTTTTCTACTGAAGTACCAAGTTTCAGAAGTGCAGCTCTTGTACTGCCGGAGATATGTCGATACAAACTGAATACGCAAAACATCAACAAAATTTAGCGCGTTTTAAAGTTGATATCGCTTTTGTTTATAACTTCCACATTTATTCGAATTGTGCAACGAAACTTTGCAGACAACCGCGGAGACACATTTTCAACTAAAGTACCAAGTTTCAGAAATGCAGCTCTTGTACTGGTGAAGATATGTCGATACAAATCGAATACGCAAAACATCAACAAAATTTAGCGCGTTTTTAAGTTGATATCGCTTTTGTTTATAACTTCAACATTTATTCGAATTGTGCCACGAAACTTTGCAGACAGTCGCGGATAGGCGTTGGCTACTGAAGTAACAAATTTCAGAAGTGCAGCTCTTGTACTGTCGGAGATATGTCGATAAAAACTTAATACGCAAAACATCAACAAAATTTAGCGCGTTTTAAAGTTGATATCGCTTTTGTTTATAACTTCCACATTTATTCGAATTGTGCAACGAAACTTTGCAGCCAGTCGCGGATAGGCCTTTTCTACTGAAGTACTTAGTTTCAGAAGTGCAGCTCTTGTACTGCCGGAGATATGTCGATACAAACTGAATACGCAAAACATCAACAAAATTTAGCGCGTTTTAAAGTTGATATCGCTTTTGTTTATAACTTCCACATTTATTCGAATTGTGCAACGAAACTTTGCAGACAGTCGCGGATAGGCCTTTTCTACTGAAGTACATTGTTTCAGAAGTGCAGCGCTTGTACTGCCGGAGATATGTCGATACAAACTGAATACGCAAAACATCAACAAAATTTAGCGCGTTTTAAAGTTGATATCGCTTTTGTTTATAACTTCCACATTTATTCGAATTGTGCAACGAAACTTTGCAGACAACCGCGGAGACACATTTTCAACTAAAATACCAAGTTTCAGAAGTGCAGCTCTTGTACTGCCGCAGATATGTCGATACAAACTGAATACGCAAAACATCAACAAAATTTAGCGCGTTTTAAAGTTGATATCGCTTTTGTTTATAACTTCCACATTTATTCGAATTGTGCAACGAAACTTTGCAGACAACCGCGGAGACACATTTTCAACTAAAGTACGAAGTTTCAGAAGTGCAGCTCTTGTACTGGTAAAGATATGTCGATACAAACTGAATACGCAACACATCAACAAAATTTAGCGCGTTTTAAAGTTGATATCGCTTTTGTTTATAACTTCCACATTTATTCGAATTGTGCCACGAAACTTTGCAGACAGTCGCCGATAGGATTTTTCTACTGAAGTACTAAGTTTCAGAAGTGCAGCTGTTGTACTGCCGGAGATATGTCGATACAAACTGAATACGCAAAACATCAACAAAATTTAGCGCGTTTTAAAGTTGATACTGCTTTTGTTTATAACTTCCACATTTATTCGAATTATGCCATGAAACTTTGCAGACAGTCGCGGATAGGCCTTTTCTACTGAAGTACCAAGTTTCAGAAGTACAGCTGTTGTACTGCTGGAGATATGTCGATACAAACTGAATACGCAAAACATCAACAAAATTTAGCGCGTTTCAAAGTTGCTATCGCTTTTGTTGATAACTTCCACATTTATTCGAATTGTGCCACGAAACTTTGCTGACAGTCGCGGATAGGCGTTGGCTACTGAAGTAACAAGTTTCAGAAGTGCAGCTCTTGTACTGTCGAAGATATGTCGATACAAACTGAATACGCAAAACATCAACAAAATTTAGCGCGTTTTAAAGTTGATATCGCTTTTGTTTATAACTTCCACATTTATTCGAATTGTGCAACGAAACTTTGCAGCCAGTCGCGGATAGGCCTTTTCTACTGAAGTTCTTAGTTTCAGAAGTGCAGCTCTTGTACTGCCGGAGATATGTCGATACAAACTGAATACGCAAAACATCAACAACATTTAGCGCGTTTTAAAGTTGATATCGCTTTTGTTTATAACTTCCACATTTATTCGAATTGTGCAACGAAACTTTGCAGACAACCGCGGAGACAAATTCTCTACTGAAGTACCAAGTTTCAGAAGTGCAGCTGTTGTACTGCCGGAGATATGTCGATACAAACTGAATACGCAAAACCTCAACAAAATTTAGCGCGTTTTAAAGCTGATATCGCTTTTGTTTATAACTTCCACATTTATTCGAATTGTGCAACTAAACTTTGCAGACAGTCGCGGATAGGCCTTTTCTACTGCGGTACCAAGTTTCAGAAGTACAGCTGTTGTACTGCTGGAGATATGTCGATACAAACTGAATACGCAAAACATCAACAAAATTTAGCGCGTTTCAAAGTTGCTATCGCTTTTGTTGATAACTTCCACATTTATTCGAATTGTGCCACGAAACTTTGCTGACAGTCGCGGATATGCGTTGGCTACTGCAGTAACAAGTTTCAGAAGTGCAGCTCTTGTACTGTCGGAGATATGTCGATACAAACTGAATACGCAAAACATCAACAAAATTTAGCGCGTTTTAAAGTTGATATCGCTTTTGTTTATAACTTCCACATTTATTCGAATTGTGCAACGAAACTTTGCAGCCAGTCGCGGATAGGCCTTTTCTACTGAAGTACTTAGTTTCAGAAGTGCAGCTCTTGTACTGCCGGAGATATGTCGATACAAACTGAATACGCAAAACATCAACAAAATTTAGCGCGTTTTAAAGTTGATACTGCTTTTGTTTATAACTTCCACATTTATTCGAATTGTGCAACGAAACTTTGCAGACAACCGCGGAGACACATTTTCAACTAAAATACCAAGTTTCAGAAGTGCAGCTCTTGTACTGGTGGAGATATGTCGATACAAACTGAATACGCAAAACATCAACAAAATTTAGCGCGTTTTAAAGTTGATATCGCTTTTGTTTATAACTTCCACATTTATTCGAATTGTGCCACGAAACTTTGCAGACAGTCGCGGATAGGCCTTTTCTACTGAAGTACCAAGTTTCAGAAGTGCAGCTGTTGTACTGCCGGAGATATGTCGATACAAACTGAATACGCAAAACATCAACAAAATTTAGCGCGTTTTAAAGTTGATACTGCTTTTGTTTATAACTTCCACATTTATTCGAATTATGCCACGAAACTTTGCGGACAGTCGCCGTTAGGCCTTTTCTACTGAAGCACCAAGTTTCAGAAGTACAGCTCTTGCACTGCCGGAGATATGTCGATACAAACTGAATACGCAAAACATCAACACAATTTAGCGCGTTTTAAAGTTGATATCGCTTTTGTTTATAACTTCAACATTTATTCGAATTGTGCAACGAAACTTTGCAGCCAGTCGCGGATAGGCTTTTTCTACTGAAGTACTTAGTTTCAGAAGTGCAGCTCTTGTACTGCCGGAGATATGTCGATACAAACTGAATACGCAAAACATCAACAAAATTTAGCGCGTTTTAAAGTTGATATCGCTTTTGTTTATAACTTCCACATTTATTCGAATTGTGCAACGAAACTTTGCAGACAACCGCGGAGACAAATTCTCTACTGAAGTACCAAGTTTCAGAAGTACAGCTATTGCACTGCCGGAGATATTTCGATACAAACTGAATACGCAAAACATCAACAAAATTTAGCTCGTTTTAAAGTTGATATCGCTTTTGTTTATAACTTCCACATTTATTCGAATTGTGCCACGAAACTTTGCAGACAGTCGCGGATAGGCCTTTTCTACTGAAGTACCAAGTTTTAGAAGTGCAGCTCTTGTACTGCTGGAGATATGCCGATACAAACTGAATACGCAAAACATCAACAAAATTTAGCGCGTTTTAAAGTTGATATCGCTTTTGTTTATAACGTCCACATTTATTCGAATTGTGCAACGAAACTTTGCAGACAGTCGCGGAGAGGCCTTTTCTACTGAAGTACCAAGTTTCAGAAGTGCAGCTCTTGTACTGCCGGAGATATGTCGATACAAACTGAATACGCAAAACATCAACAAAATTTAGCGCGTTTTAAAGTTGATATCGCTTTTGTTTATAACTTCAACATTTATTCGAATTGTGCAACGAAACTTTGTAGACAACCGCGGTGACACACTTTCTACTGAAGTACCAAGTTTCAGAAGTGCAGCTCTTGTACTGCTGGAGATATGTCGATACAAATTTAATACGCAAAACATCAACAAAATTTAGCGCGTTTTAAAGTTGATATCGATTTTGTTTATAACTTCCACATTTATTCGAATTGTGCCACGAAACTTTGCAGACAGTCGCGGATAGGCCTTTTCTACTGAAGTACCAAGTTTCAGAAGTTCAGCTGTTGTACTGCCGGAGATATGTCGATACAAACTGAATACGCAAAACATCAACAAAATTTAGCGCGTTTCAAAGTTGATATCGCTTTTGTTGATAACTTCCACATTTATTCGAATTGTGCCACGAAACTTTGCGGACAGTCGCGGATAGGCGTAGGCTACTGAAGTAACAAGTTTCAGAAGTGCAGCTCTTGTACTGTCGGAGATATGTCGACACAAACTGAATACGCAAATCATCAACAAAATTTAGCGCGTTTTAAAGTTGATATCGCTTTTGTTTATAACTTCCACATTTATTCGAATTGTGCAACGAAACTTTAAAGACAACCGCGGAGACAAATTCTCTACTGAAGTACCAAGTTTCAGAAGTGCAGCTCTTGTACTGCCTGAGATATGTCGATAAAATCTTAATACGCAAAACATCAACAAAATTTAGCGCGTTTTAAAGTTGATATCGCTTTTGTTTATAACTTCCACATTTATTCGAATTGTGCAACGAAACTTTGCAGAAAACCGCGGAGACACATTTTCTACTGCAGTACCAAGTTTCAGAAGTGCAGCTCCAACACTGCCGGAGATATGTCGATACAAACTTAATACGCAAAACATCAACAAAATTTAGCGCGTTTTAAAGTTGATATCGCTTTTGTTTATAACTTCCACATTTATTCGAATTGTGCCACGAAACTTTGCCTACAACCGCGGAGACACATTTTCTACTGAAGTACCAAGTTTCAGAAGTACAGCTCTTGCACTGCCGGAGATATGTCGATACAAACTTAATACGCAAAACATCAACAAAATTTAGCGCGTTTTAAAGTTGATATCGCTTTTGTTTATAACTTCCACATTTATTCGAATTGTTTCACGAAACTTTGCAGACAGTCGCGGATAGTCCTTTCCTACTGAAGTACCAAGTTTCAGAAGTGCAGCTCTTGTACTGCCGGAGATATGTCGATACAAACTTAATACGCAAAACATCAACAAAATTTAGCGCGTTTTAAAGTTGATATCGCTTTTGTTTATAACTTCCACATTTATTCGAATTGTGCAACGAAACTTTGCAGACAGTCGCGGATAGGCCTTTTCTACTGAAGTACTTAGTTTCAGAAGTGCAGCTCTTGTACTGCCGGAGATATGTCGATACAAACTGAATACGCAAAACATCAACAAAATTTAGCGCGTTTTAAAGTTGATATCGCTTTTGTTTATAACTTCCACATTTATTCGAATTGTGCAACGAAACTTTGCAGACAACCGCTGAGGACAAATTCTCTACTGAAGTACCAAGTTTCAGAAGTGCAGCTCTTGTACTGCCTGAGATATGTCGATAAAAACTTAATACGCAAAACATCAACAAAATTTAGCGCGTTTTAAAGTTGATATCGCTTTTGTTTATAACTTCCACATTTATTCGAATTGTGCAACGAAACTTTGCAGAAAACCGCGGAGACACATTTTCTACTGAAGTACCAAGTTTCAGAAGTGCAGCTCCTGCACTGCCGGAGATATGTCGATACAAACTTAATACGCAAAACATCAACAAAATTTAGCGCGTTTTAAAGTTGATATCGCTTTTGTTTATAACTTCCACATTTATTCGAATTGTGCAACGAAACTTTGCAGACAACCGCGGAGACACATTTTCAACTAAAATACCAAGTTTCAGAAGTGCAGCTCTTGTACTGGTGGAGATATGTCGATACAAACTGAATACGCAAAACATCAACAAAATTTAGCGCGTTTTAAAGTTGATATCGCTTTTGTTTATAACTTCCACATTTATTCGAATTGTGCCACGAAACTTTGCAGACAGTCGCGGATAGGCCTTTTCTACTGAAGTACCAAGTTTCAGAAGTGCAGCTGTTGTACTGCCGGAGATATGTCGATACAAACTGAATACGCAAAACATCAACAAAATTTAGCGCGTTTTAAAGTTGATACTGCTTTTGTTTATAACTTCCACATTTATTCGAATTATGCCACGAAACTTTGCGGACAGTCGCCGTTAGGCCTTTTCTACTGAAGCACCAAGTTTCAGAAGTACAGCTCTTGCACTGCCGGAGATATGTCGATACAAACTGAATACGCAAAACATCAACACAATTTAGCGCGTTTTAAAGTTGATATCGCTTTTGTTTATAACTTCCACATTTATTCGAATTGTGCAACGAAACTTTGCAGCCAGTCGAGGATAGGCCTTTTCTACTGAAGTACTTAGTTTCAGAAGTGCAGCTCTTGTACTGCCGGAGATATGTCGATACAAACTGAATACGCAAAACATCAACAAAATTTAGCGCGTTTTAAAGTTGATATCGCTTTTGTTTATAACTTCCACATTTATTCGAATTGTGCAACGAAACTTTGCAGACAACCGCGGAGACAAATTCTCTACTGAAGTACCAAGTTTCAGAAGTACAGCTATTGCACTGCCGGAGATATGTCGATACAAACTGAATACGCAAAACATCAACAAAATTTAGCTCGTTTTAAAGTTGATATCGCTTTTGTTTATAACTTCCACATTTATTCGAATTGTGCAACGAAACTTTGCAGACAGTCGCGGATAGGCCTTTTCTACTGAAGTACCAAGTTTTAGAAGTGCAGCTCTTGTACTGCTGGAGATATGCCGATACAAACTGAATACGCAAAACATCAACAAAATTTAGCGCGTTTTAAAGTTGATATCGCTTTTGTTTATAACGTCCACATTTATTCGAATTGTGCAACGAAACTTTGCAGACAGTCGCGGAGAGGCCTTTTCTACTGAAGTACCAAGTTTCAGAAGTGCAGCTCTTGTACTGCCGGAGATATGTCGATACAAACTGAATACGCAAAACATCAACAAAATTTAGCGCGTTTTAAAGTTGATATCGCTTTTGTTTATAACGTCCACATTTATTCGAATTGTGCCACGAAACTTTGCAGACAGTCGCGGATAGGCCTTTTCTACTGAAGTACCAAGTTTCAGAAGTTCAGCTGTTGTACTGCCGGAGATATGTCGATACAAACTGAATACGCAAAACATCAACAAAATTTAGCGCGTTTCAAAGTTGATATCGCTTTTGTTGATAACTTCCACATTTATTCGAATTGTGCCACGAAACTTTGCGGACAGTCGCGGATAGGCGTTGGCTACTGTAGTAACAAGTTTCAGAAGTACAGCTCTTGAACTGCCGGAGATATGTCGATACAAACTTAATACGCAAAACATCAACAAAATTTAGCGCGTTTTAAAGTTTATATCGCTTTTGTTTATAACTTCCACATTTATTCGAATTGTTTCACGAAACTTTGCAGACAGTCGCGGATAGTCCTTTCCTACTGAAGTACCAAGTTTCAGAAGTGCAGCTCTTGTACTGCCGGAGATATGTCGATACAAACTTAATACGCAAAACATCAACAAAATTTAGCGCGTTTTAAAGTTGATATCGCTTTTGTTTATAACTTCCACATTTATTCGAATTGTGCAACGAAAGTTTAAAGACAACCGCGGAGACAAATTCTCTACTGAAGTACCAAGTTTCAGAAGTGCAGCTCTTGTACTGCCTGAGATATGTCGATAAAAACTTAATACGCAAAACATCAACAAAATTTAGCGCGTTTTAAAGTTGATATCGCTTTTGTTTATAACTTCCACATTTATTCGAATTGTGCAACGAAACTTTGCAGAAAACCGCGGAGACACATTTTCTACTGCAGTACCAAGTTTCAGAAGTGCAGCTTCTGCACTGCCGGAGATATGTCGATACAAACTGAATACGCAAAACATCAACAAAATTTAGCGCGTTTTAAAGTTGATATCGCTTTTGTTTATAACTTCCACATTTATTCGAATTGTGCCACGATTCTTTGCCTACAACCGCGGAGACACATTTTCTACTGAAGTACCAAGTTTCAGAAGTACAGCTCTTGCACTGCCGGAGATATGTCGATACAAACTTAATACGCAAAACATCAACAAAATTTAGCGCGTTTTAAAGTTGATATCGCTTTTGTTTATAACTTCCACATTTATTCGAATTGTTTCACGAAACTTTGCAGACAGTCGCGGATAGTCCTTTCCTACTGAAGTACCAAGTTTCAGAAGTGCAGCTCTTGTACTGCCGGAGATATGTCGATACAAACTTAATACGCAAAACATCAACAAAATTTAGCGCGTTTTAAAGTTGATAACGCTTTTGTTTATAACTTCCACATTTATTCGAATTGTGCAACGAAACTTTGCAGACAACCGCGGAGAAACATTTTCTACTGCAGTACCAAGTTTTAGAAGTGCAGCTCCTGCACTGCCGGAGATATGTCGATACAAACTTAATACGCAAAACATCAACAAAATTTAGCGCGTTTTAAAGTTGATATCGCTTTTGTTTATAACTTCCACATTTATTCGAATTGTGCCACGAAACTTTGCGGACAGTCGCGGATAGGCGTTTTCTACTGAAGTAACAAGTTTCAGAAGTGCAGCTCTTGTACTGCCGGAGATATGTCGATACAAACTGAATACGCAAAACATCAACAAAATATAGCGCGTTTTAAAGTTGATATCGCTTCTGTTTATAACTTCCACATTTATTCGAATTGTGCAACGAAACTTTGCAGCCAATCGCGGATAGGCCTTTTCTACTGAAGTACTTAGTTTAAGAAGTGCAGCTCATTACTGCCGGAGATATGTCGATACAAACTGAATACGCAAAACATCAACAAAATTTAGCGCGTTTTAAAGTTGATATCGCTTTTGTTTATAACTTCCACATTTATTCGAATTGTGCAACGAAACTTTGCAGACAACCGCGGCGACACATTTTCTACTGCAGTACCAAGTTTTAGAAGTGCAGCTCCTGCACTGCCGGAGATATGTCGATACAAACTGAATACGCAAAACATCAACAAAATTTAGCGCGTTTTAAAGTTGATATCGCTTTTGTTTTTAACTTCCACATTTATTCGAATTGTGCCACGAAACTTTGCGGACAGTCGCGGATAGGCGTTGTCTACTCTAGTAACAAGTTTCAGAAGTGCAGCTCTTGTACTGCCGGAGATATGTCGATACAAACTGAATACGCAAAACATCGACAAAATATAGCGCGTTTTAAAGTTGATATCGCTTTTGTTTATAACTTCCACATTTATTCGAATTGTGCAACGAAACTTTGCAGACAGTCGCGGATAAGCCTTTTCTACTGAAGTACTTAGTTTAAGAAGTGCAGCTCTTGTACTGCCGGAGATATGTCGATACAAACTGAATACGCAAAACATCAACAAAATTTAGCGCGTTTTAAAGTTGATATCGCTTTTGTTTATAACTTCCACATTTATTCGAATTGTGCAACGAAACTTTGCAGACAACCGCTGAGGACAAATTCTCTACTGAAGTACCAAGTTTCAGAAGTGCAGCTCTTGTACTGCCTGAGATATGTCGATAAAAACTTAATACGCAAAACATCAACAAAATTTAGCGCGTTTTAAAGTTGATATCGCTTTTGTTTATAACTTCCACATTTATTCGAATTGTGCAACGAAACTTTGCAGAAAACCGCGGAGACACATTTTCTACTGCAGTACCAAGTTTCAGAAGTGCAGCTCCTGCACTGCCGGAGATATGTCGATACAAACTTAATACGCAAAACATCAACAAAATTTAGCGCGTTTTAAAGTTGATACCGCTTTTGTTTATAACTTCCACATTTATTAGAATTGTGCCACGAAACTGTGCCTACAACCGCGGAGACACATTTTCTACTGAAGTACCAAGTTTCAGAAGTACAGCTCTTGCACTGCCGGAGATATGTCGATACAAACTTAATACGCAAAACATCAACAAAATTTAGCGCGTTTTAAAGTTGATATCGCTTTTGTTTATAACTTCCACATTTATTCGAATTGTGCCACGAAACTTTGCAGACAGTCGCGGATAGGCCTGTCCTACTGAAGTACCAAGTTTCAGAAGTGCAGCTCTTATACTGCCGAAGATATGTCGATACAAACTGAATACGCAAAACATCAACAAAATTTAGCGCGTTTTAAAGTTGATATCGCTTTTGTTTATAACTTCCACATTTATTCGAATTGTGCAACGAAACTTTGCAGACAACCGCGGAGACACATTTTCAACTAAAGTACCAAGTTTCAGAAGTGCAGCTCTTGTACTGGTGAAGATATGTGAATACAAATCGAATACGCAAAACATCAACAAAATTTAGCGCGTTTTAAAGTTGATATCGCTTTTGTTTATAACTTCCACATTTATTCGAATTGTGCAACGAAACTTTGCAGACAACCGCGGAGACACATTTTCTACTGCAGTACCAAGTTTTAGAAGTGCAGCTCCTGCACTGCCGGAGATATGTCGATACGAACTTAATACGCAAAACATCAACAAAATTTAGCGCGTTTTAAAGTTGATATCGCTTTTGTTTATAACTTCCACATTTATTCGAATTGTGCCACGAAACTTTGCGGACAGTCGCGGATAGGCGTTTTCTACTGAAGTACCAAGTTTCAGAAGTGCAGCTCTTGTACTGCCGGAGATATGTCGATACAAACTGAATACGCAAAACATCAACAAAATATAGCGCGTTTTAAAGTTGATATCGCTTCTGTTTATAACTTCCACATTTATTCGAATTGTGCAACGAAACTTTGCAGCCAATCGCGGAGACACATTTTCTACTGAAGTACCAAGTCTCAGCAGTGCAGCTCTTGTACTGCCGGAGATATGTCGATACAAACTGAATACGCAAAACATCAACAAAATTTAGCGCGTTTTAAAGTTGATACCGCTTTTGTGTATAACTTCCACATTTATTCGAATTATGCCACGAAACTTTGCAGACAGTCGCCGTTGGGCTTTTTCTACTGATTTACCAAGTTTCAGAAGTACAGCTCTTTCATTGCCGGTGATATGTCGATACAAACTAAATACGCAAAACATCAACAAAATTTAGCGCGTTTTAAAGCTGATATCGCTTTTGTTTATAACTTCCACATTTATTCGAATTGTGCCACGAAACTTTGCAGAGAGTCGCGGATAGGCCTTTTCTACTGAAGTACCAAGATTCAGAAGTGCAGCTCTTGTACTGCCGGAGATATTTCGATACAAACTGAATACGCAAAACATCAACAAAATTTAGCGCGTTTTAAAGTTGATATCGCTTTTGTTTATAACTTCCCCCTTTATTCGAATTGTTCTACGAAACTTTGCAGACAGTCGCGGATACGCCTTTTCTACTTAAGTACTAAGTTTCAGAAGTGCAGCTCTTGTACTGCCGGAGATATGTCGATACAAACTGAATACGCAAAACATCAACAAAATTTAGCGCGTTTTAAAGTTGATATCGTTTTTGTTTATAACTTCCACATTTATTCGAATTGTGCAACGAAACTTTGCAGACAACCGCGGAGACACATTGACTACTAAAGTACCCAGTTTCAGAAGTGCAGCTCTTGTACTGATGCAGATATGTCGATACAAACTGAATACGCAAAACATCAACAAAATTTAGCGCGTTTTAAAGTTGATATCGCTTTTGTTTATAACTTCCACATTTATTCGAATTGTGCAACGAAACTTTGCAGACAACCGCGGAGACACATTTTCTTCTGAAGTACCAAGTTTCAGAAGTGCAGCTGTTGTACTGCCGGAGATATGTCGATACAAACTGAATACGCAAAACATCAACAAAATTTAGCGCGTTTTAAAGTTGATACTGCTTTTGTTTATAACTTCCAAATTTATTCGAATTATGCCACGAAACTTTGCAGACAGTCGCCGTTAGGCCTTTTCTACTGAAGTACCAAGTTTCAGAAGTACAGCTCTTGCCCTGCCGGAGATATGTCGATACAAACTTAATACGCAAAACATCAACAAAATTTACCGCGTTTTAAAGCTGATATCGCTTTTGTTTATAACTTCCACATTTATTCGAATTGTGCCACGAAACTTTGCAGACAGTCGCGGATAGGCCTTTTCTACTGAAGTACCAAGTTTCAGAAGTGCAGCTCTTGTACTGCCGGAGATATTTCGATACAAACTTAATACGCAAAACATCAACAAAATTTAGCGCGTTTTAAAGTTGATATCGCTTTTGTTTATAACTTCCACATTTATTCGAATTGTGCAACGAAACTTTGCAGACAACCGCGGAGACACATTTTCTACTGAAGTACCAAGTTTCAGAAGTACAGCTCTTGCACTGCCGGAGATATGTCCATACAAACTGAATACGCAAAACATCAACAAAATTTAGCGCGTTTTAAAGTTGATATCGCTTTTGTTTATAACTTCCACATTTATTCGAATTGTGCCACGAAACTTTGCAGACAGTCGCGGATAGGCCTTTCCTACTGAAGTACCAAGTTTCAGAAGTGCAGCTCTTGTACTGCCGGAGATATGTCGATACAAACTGAATACGCAAAAACATCAACAAAATTTAGCGCGTTTTAAAGTTGATATCGCTTTTGTTTATAACTTTCACATTTATTCGAATTGTGCAACGAAACTTTGTAGACAACCGCGGTGACACATTTCCTACTGAAGTACCAAGTTTCAGAAGTGCAGCTCTTGTACTGCTGGAGATATGTCGATACAAATTCCATACGCAAAACATCAAAATAATTTAGCGCGTTTTAAAGTTGATATCGCTTTTGTTTATAACTTCCAAATTTATTCGAATTGTGCAACGAAACTTTGCAGACAACCGCGGAGACACATTTTCAACTAAAGTACTAAGTTTCAGAAGTGCAGCTCTTGTACTGGTGGAGATATGTCGATACAAATCGAATACGCAAAACATCAACAAAGTTTAGCGCGTTTTAAAGTTGATATCGCTTTTGTTTATAACTTCCACATTTATTCGAATTGTGCCACGAAACTTTGCAGACAGTCGCGGATAGGCCTTTTCGACTGAAGTACCAAGTTTCAGAAGTGCAGCTGTTGTACTGCCGGAGATATGTCGATACAAACTGAATACGCAAAACATCAACAAAATTTAGCGCGTTTTAAAGTTGATATCGCTTTTGTTGATAACTTCCACATTTATTCGAATTGTGCCACGAAACTTTGCGGACAGTCGCGGATAGGCGTTGGCTACTGAAGTAACAAGTTTCAGAAGTGCAGCTCTTGTACTGCCGGAGATATGTCGATACAAACTGAATACGCAAAACATCAACAAAATTTAGCGCGTTTTAAAGTTGATATCGCTTTTGTTTATAACTTCCACATTTATTCGAATTGTGCAACGAAACTTTGCAGCCAGTCGCGGATAGGCCTTTTCTACTGAAGTACTTTGTTTCAGAAGTGCAGCTCTTGTACTGCCGGAGATATGTCGATACAAACTTAATACGCAAAACATCAACAAAATTTAGCGCGTTTTAAAGTTGATATCGCTTTTGTTTATAACTTCCACATTTATTCGAATTGTGCAACGAAACTTTGCAGACAACCGCGGAGACAAATTCTCTACTGAAGTACCAAGTTTCAGAAGTGCAGCTCTTGTACTGCCGGAGATATGTCGATACAAACTTAATACGCAAAACATCAACAAAATTTAGCGCGTTTAAAGTTGATATCGCTTTTGTTTATAACTTCCACATTTATTCGAATTGTGCAACGAAACTTTGCAGACAACCGCGGAGACACATTTTCTACTGCAGTACCAAGTTTCGGAAGTGCAGCTCCTGCACTGCCGGAGATATGTCGATACAAACTGAATACGCAAAACATCAACAAAATTTAGCGCGTTTTAAAGTTGATATCGCTTTTGTTTATAACTTCCACATTTATTCGAATTGTGCCACGAAACTTTGCCTACAACCGCGGAGACACATTTTCTACTGAAGTACCAAGTTTCAGAAGTACAGCTCTTGCACTGCCGGAGATATGTCGATACAAACTGAATACGCAAAACATCAACAAAATTTAGCGCGTTTTAAAGTTGATATCGCTTTTGTTTATAACTTCCACATTTATTCGAATTGTGCAACGAAACTTTGCAGACAGTCGCGGATAGGCCTTTCCTACGGAAGTACCAAGTTTCAGAAGTGCAGCTCTTGTACTGCCGGAGATATGTCGATACAAACTTAATACGCAAAACATCAACAAAATTTAGCGCGTTTTAAAGTTGATATCGCTTTTGTTTATAACTTCCACATTTATTCGAATTGTGCAACGAAACTTTGCAGACAACCGCGGAGACACATTTTCTACTGCAGTACAAAGTTTTAGAAGTGCAGCTCCTGCACTGCCGGAGATATGTCGATACAAACTAAATACGCAAAACATCAACAAAATTTAGCGCGTTTTAAAGTTGATATCGCTTTTGTTTATAACTTCCACATTTATTCGAATTTTGCCACGAAACTTTGCGGACAGTCGCGGATAGGCGTTTTCTACTGAAGTAACAAGTTTCAGAAGTGCAGCTCTTGTACTGCCGGAGATATGTCGATACAAACTGAATACGCAAAACATCAACAAAATTTAGCGCGTTTTAAAGTTGATATCGCTTTTGTTTATAACTTCCACATTTATTCGAATTGTGCAACGAAACTTTGCAGCCAGTCGCGGATAGGCCTTTTCTACTGAAGTACTTTGTTTCAGAAGTGCAGCTCTTGTACTGCCGGAGATATGTCGATACAAACTTAATACGCAAAACATCAACAAAAATTTAGCGCGTTTTAAAGTTGATATCGCTTTTGTTTATAACTTCCACATTTATTCGAATTGTGCAACGAAACTTTGCAGACAACCGCGGAGACACATTTTCTACTGCAGTACCAAGTTTCGGAAGTGCAGCTCCTGCACTGCCGGAGATATGTCGATACAAACTGAATACGCAAAACATCAACAAAATTTAGCGCGTTTTAAAGTTGATATCGCTTTTGTTTATAACTTCCACATTTATTCGAATTGTGCCACGAAACTTTGCCTACAACCGCGGAGACACATTTTCTACTGAAGTACCAAGTTTCAGAAGTACAGCTCTTGCACTGCGGGAGATATGTCGATACAAACTGAATACGCAAAACATCAACTAAATTTAGCGCGTTTTAAAGTTGATATCGCTTTTGTTTATAACTTCCACATTTATTCGAATTGTGCAACGAAACTTTGCAGACAGTCGCGGATAGGCCTTTCCTACGGAAGTACCAAGTTTCAGAAGTGCAGCTCTTGTACTGCCGGAGATATGTCGATACAAACTTAATACGCAAAACATCAACAAAATTTAGCGCGTTTTAAAGTTGATATCGCTTTTGTTTATAACTTCCACATTTATTCGAATTGTGCAACGAAACTTTGCAGACAACCGCGGAGACACATTTTCTACTGCAGTACAAAGTTTTAGAAGTGCAGCTCCTGCACTGCCGGAGATATGTCGATACAAACTAAATACGCAAAACATCAACAAAATTTAGCGCGTTTTAAAGTTGATATCGCTTTTGTTTATAACTTCCACATTTATTCGAATTTTGCCACGAAACTTTGCGGACAGTCGCGGATAGGCGTTTTCTACTGAAGTAACAAGTTTCAGAAGTGCAGCTCTTGTACTGCCGGAGATATGTCGATACAAACTGAATACGCAAAACATCAACAAAATATAGCGCGTTTTAAAGTTGATATCGCTTTTGTTTATAACTTCCACATTTATTCGAATTGTGCAACGAAACTTTGCAGCAGATCGCGGATAGGCCTTTTCTACTGAAGTACTTAGTTTCAGAAGTGCAGCTCTTGTACTGCCGGAGATATGTGGATACAAACTGAATACGCAAAAATTCAACAAAATTTAGCGCGTTTTAAAGTTGATATCGCTTTCGTTTATAACTTCCACATTTATTCGAATTGTGCAACGAAACTTTGCAGACAACCGCGGAGACAAATTCTCTACTGAAGTACCAAGTTTCAGAAGTGCAGCTCTTGTACTGCCGGAGATATTTCGATACGAACTGAATACGCAAAACATCGACAAAATTTAGCGCGTTTTAAAGTTGATATCGCTTTTGTTAATAACTTCCACATTTATTGGAATTGTGCAACGAAACTTTGCAGACAACCGCGGAGACACATTTTCTACTGCAGTACCAAGTTTCAGAAGTGCAGCTTCTGCACTGCCGGAGATATGTCGATACAAACTTAATACGCAAAACATCAACAAAATTTAGCGCGTTTTAAAGTTGATATCGCTTTTGTTTATAACTTCCACATTTATTCGAATTGTGCCACGAAACTTTGCCTACAACCGCGGAGACACATTTTCTACTGAAGTACCAAGTTTCAGAAGTACAGCTCTTGCACTGCCGGAGATATGTCGATACAAACTGAATACGCAAAACATCAACAAAATTTAGCGCGTTTTAAAGTTGATATCGCTTTTGTTTATAACTTCCACATTTATTCGAATTGTGCAACGAAACTTTGCAGACAGTCGCGGATAGGCCTTTCCTACGGAAGTACCAAGTTTCAGAAGTGCAGCTCTTGTACTGCCGGAGATATGTCGATACAAACTTAATACGCAAAACATCAACAAAATTTAGCGCGTTTTAAAGTTGATATCGCTTTTGTTTATAACTTCCACATTTATTCGAATTGTGCAACGAAACTTTGCAGACAACCGCGGAGACACATTTTCTACTGCAGTACTAAGTTTCAGAAGTGCAGCTCCTGCACTGCCGGAGATATGTCGATACAAACTAAATACGCAAATCATCAACAAAATTTAGCGCGTTTTAAAGTTGATATCGCTTTTGTTTATAACTTCCACATTTATTCGAATTTTGCCACGAAACTTTGCGGACAGTCGCGGATAGGCGTTTTCTACTGAAGTAACAAGTTTCAGAAGTGCAGCTCTTGTACTGCCGGAGATATGTCGATACAAACTGAATACGCAAAACATCAACAAAATATAGCGCGTTTTAAAGTTGATATCGCTTTTGTTTATAACTTCCACATTTATTCGAATTGTGCAACGAAACTTTGCAGCAAATCGCGGATAGGCCTTTTCTACTGAAGTACTTAGTTTCAGAAGTGCAGCTCTTGTACTGCCGGAGATATGTCGATACAAACTGAATACGCAAAACATCAACAAAATTTAGCGCGTTTTAAAGTTGATATCGCTTTCGTTTATAACTTCCACATTTATTCGAATTGTGCAACGAAACTTTGCAGACTACCGCGGAGACAAATTCTCTACTGAAGTACCAAGTTTCAGAAGTGCAGCTCTTGTACTGCCGGAGATATTTCGATAAGAACTGAATACGCAAAACATCGACAAAATTTAGCGCGTTTTAAAGTTGATATCGCTTTTGTTAATAACTTCCACATTTATTGGAATTGTGCAACGAAACTTTGCAGACAACCGCGGAGACACATTTTCTACTGCAGTACCAAGTTTCAGAAGTGCAGCTTCTGCACTGCCGGAGATATGTCGATACAAACTTAATACGCAAAACATCAACAAAATTTAGCGCGTTTTAAAGTTGATATCGCTTTTGTTTATAACTTCCACATTTATTAGAATTGTGCCACGAAACTTTGCCTACAACCGCGGAGACACATTTTCTACTGAAGTACCAAGTTTCAGAAGTACAGCTCTTGCACTGCCGGAGATATGTCGATACAAACTGAATACGCAAAACATCAACAAAATTTAGCGCGTTTTAAAGTTGATATCGCTTTTGTTTATAACTTCCACATTTATTCGAATTGTGCCACGAAACTTTGCAGACAGTCGCGGATAGGCCTTTTCTACTGAAGTACTAAGTTTCAGAAGTGCCGCTATTGTACTGCCGGAGATATGTCGATACAAACTGAATACGCAAAACATCAACAAAATGTAGCGCGTTTTAAAGTTGATATCGCTTTTGTTTATAACTTCCACATTTATTCGAATTGTGCAACGAAACTTTGTAGACAATCGCGGTGACACATTTCCTACTGAAGTACCAAGTTTCAGAAGTGCAGCTCTTGTACTGCCGGAGATATGTCGATACAAACTTAATACGCAAAACATCAACAAAATTTAGCGCGTTTTAAAGTTGATATCGCTTTTGTTTATAACTTCCACATTTATTCGAATTGTGCAACGAAACTTTGCAGACAACCGCGGAGACACATTTTCAACTAAAGTACCCAGTTTCAGAAGTGCAGCTCTTGTACTGGTAGAGATATGTCGATACAAATCGAATACGCAAAACATCAACGAAATTTAGCGCGTTTTAAAGTTGATATCGCTTTTGTTTATAACTTCCATAACTTCCACATTTATTCGAATTGTGCCACGAAACTTTGCAGACAGTCGCGGATAGGCGTTTTCTACTTAAGTACTTAGTTTCAGAAGTGCAGCTCTTGTACTACCGGAGATATGTCGATACAAACTTTATACGCAAAACATCAACAAAATTTAGCGCGTTTTAAAGTTGATATCGCTTTTGTTTATAACTTCCACATTTATTCGAATTGTGCCACGAAACTTTGCAGACAACCGCGGAGACACATTTGCTACTGAAGTACCCAGTTTCAGAAGTGCAGCTCTTGTACTGCCGCAGATATGTCGATACAAACTAAATACGCAAAACATCAACAAAATTTAGCTCGTTTTAAAGTTGATATCGCTTTTGTTTATAACTTCCACATTTATTCGAATTGTGCAACGAAACTTTGCAGACAACCGCGGAGACACAATGTCTACTGAAGTACCAAGTTTCAGAAGTACAGCTCTTGTACTGCCGGAGATATGTCAATAAAAACTGAATACGCAAAACATCAACAAAATTTAGCGCGTTTTAAATTTGATATCGCTTTTGTTTATAACTTCCACATTTATTCGAATTGTGCAACGAAACTTTGTAGACAACCGCTGTGACACATTTTCTACTGAAGTACCAAGTTTCAGAAGTGCAGCTCTTGTACTGCCGGAGATATGTCGATACAAACTGAATACGCAAAACATAAACAAAATTTAGCGCGTTTTAAAGTTGATATCGCTTTTGTTTATAACTTCCACATTTATTCGAATTGTGCAACGAGACTTTGCAGACAACCGCGGAGACACATTTCACACTAAAGTACCAAGTTTCAGAAGTGCAGCTCTTGTACTGGTTGAGATATGTCGATACAAACTGAATACGCAAAACATCAACAAAATTTAGCGCGTTTTAAAGTTGATATCGCTTTTGTTTATAACTTCCACATTTATTCGAATTGTTTCACGAAACTTTGCAGACAGTCGCGGATAGGCCTTTTGCACTGAAGTACCAAGTTTCAGAAGTGCAGCTCTTGTACTGCCGGAGATATGTCGATACAAACTTAATACGCAAAACATCAACAAAATTTAGCGCGTTTTAAAGTTGATATCGCTTTTGTTTATAACTTCCACATTTATTCGAATTGTGCAACGAAACTTTGCAGACAACCGCGGAGACACATTTTCTACTGAAGTACTTAGTTTCAGAAGTGCAGCTCTTGTACTGCCGGAGATATGTCGATACAAACTGAATACGCAAAACATCAACAAATTTGCGCGCGTTTTAACGTTGATATCGCTTTTGTTTATAACTTCCACATTTATTCGAATTGTGCAACGAAACTTTGCAGACAACCGCGGAGACAAATTCTCTACTGAAGTACCAAGTTTCAGAAGTGCAGCTCTTGTACTGCCGGAGATATGTCGATACGAACTGAATACGCAAAACATTAACAAAATTTAGCGCGTTTTAAAGTTGATATCGCTTTTGTTAATAACTTCCACATTTATTCGAATTGTGCAACGAAACTTTGCAGACAACCGCGGAGACACATTTTCTACTGCAGTAACAAGTTTCAGAAGTGCAGCTCCTACACTGCCGGAGATATGTCGATACAAACTGAATACGCAAAACATCAACAAAATTTAGCGCGTTTTAAAGTTGATATCGCTTTTGTTTATAACTTCCACATTTATTCGAATTGTGCAACGAAACTTTGCAGCCAGTCGCGGATAGACCTTTTCTACTGAAGTACTTAGTTTTAGAAGTGCAGCTCTTGTACTGCCGGAGATATGTCGATAAAAACTGAATACGCAAAACATCAACAAATTTGCGCGCGTTTTAACGTTGATATCGCTTTTGTTAATAACTTCCACATTTATTCGAATTGTGCAACGAAACTTTGCAGACAACCGCGGAGACACATTTTCTACTGCAGTAAGAAGTTTCAGAAGTGCAGCTCCTACACTGCCGGAGATATGTCGATACAAACTTAATACGCAAAACATCAACAAAATTTAGCGCGTTTTAAAGTTGATATCGCTTTTGTTTATAACTTCCACATTTATTCGAATTGTGCCACGAAACTTTGCCTACAACCGCGGAGACACATTTTCTACTAGAGTACCAAGTTTCAGAAGTACAGCTCTTGCACTGCCGGAGATATGTCGATACAAACTGAATACGCAAAACATCAACAAAATTTAGCGCGTTTTAAAGTTGATATCGCTTTTGTTTATAACTTCCACATTTATTCGAATTGTGCAACGAAACTTTGCAGACAGTCGCGGATAGGCCTTTCCTACTGAAGTACCAAGTTTCAGAAGTGCAGCTCTTGTACTGCCGGAGATATGTCGATACAAACTTAATACGCAAAACATCAACAAAATTTAGCGCGTTTTAAAGTTGATATCTCTTTTGTTTATAACTTCCACATTTATTCGAATTGTGCAACGAAACTTTGCAGACAACCGCGGAGACAGATTTTCTACTGCAGTACCAAGTTTCAGAAGTGCAGCTCCTGCACTGCCGGAGATATGTCGATACAAACTGAATACGCAAAACATCAACAAAATATAGCGCGTTTTAAAGTTGATATCGCTTTTGTTTATAACTTCCACATTTATTCGAATTGTGCAACGAAACTTTGCAGACAACCGCGGAGACAAATTCTCTACTGAAGTACACAGTTTCAGAAGTGCAGCTCTTGTACTGCCGGAGATATGTCGATACAAACTTAATACGCAAAACATCAACAAAATTTAGCGCGTTTTAAAGTTGATATCGCTTTTGGTTTATAACTTCCACATTTATTCGAATTGTGCAACGAAACTTTGCAGACAACCGCGGAGACACATTTTCCACTGCAGTACCAAGTTTCAGAAGTGCAGATCCTGCACTGCCGGAGATATGTCGATACAAACTGAATACGCAAAACATCAACAAAATTTAGCGCGTTTTAAAGTTGATATCGCTTTTGTTTATAACTTCCACATTTATTCGAATTGTGCAACGAAACTTTGCAGACAGTCGCGGATAGGCCTTTCCTACTGAAGTACCAAGTTTCAGAAGTGCAGCTCTTGTACTGCCGGAGATATGTCGATACAAACTTAATACGCAAAACATCAACAAAATTTAGCGCGTTTTAAAGTTGATATCTCTTTTGTTTATAACTTCCACATTTATTCGAATTGTGCAACGAAACTTTGCAGACAACCGCGGAGACAGATTTTCTACTGCAGTACCAAGTTTCAGAAGTGCAGCTCCTGCACTGCCGGAGATATGTCGATACAAACTGAATACGCAAAACATCAACAAAATATAGCGCGTTTTAAAGTTGATATCGCTTTTGTTTATAACTTCCACATTTATTCGAATTGTGCAACGAAACTTTGCAGACAACTGCGGAGACAAATTCTCTACTGAAGTACACAGTTTCAGAAGTGCAGCTCTTGTACTGCCGGAGATATGTCGATACAAACTTAATACGCAAAACATCAACAAAATTTAGCGCGTTTTAAAGTTGATATCGCTTTTGTTTATAACTTCCACATTTATTCGAATTGTGCAACGAAACTTTGCAGACAACCGCGGAGACACATTTTCCACTGCAGTACCAAGTTTCAGAAGTGCAGATCCTGCACTGCCGGAGATATGTCGATACAAACTTAATACGCAAAACATCAACAAAATTTAGCGCGTTTTAAAGTTGATATCGCTTTTGTTGATAACTTCCACATTTATTCGAATTGTGCAACGAAACTTTGCAGCCTGTCGCGGATAGACTTTTTCTACTGAAGTACTTAGTTTCAGAAGTGCAGCTCTTGTACTGCCGGAGATATGTCGATACAAACTGAATACGCAAAACATCAACAAAATTTAGCGCGTTTTAAAGTTGATATCGCTTTTGTTTATAACTTCCACATTTATTCGAATTGTTTCACGAAACTTTGCAGACAGTCGCGGATAGGCCTTTTCTACTGAAGTACCAAGTTTCAGAAGTGCAGCTCTTGTACTGCCGGTGATATGTCGATACAAACTTAATACGCAAAACATCAACAAAATTTAGCGCGTTTTAAAGTTGATATCGCTTTTGTTTATAACTTCCACATTTATTCGAATTGTGCAACGAAACTTTGCAGACAATCGCGGAGACACATTTTCTACTGCAGTACCAAGTTTCAGAAGTGCAGCTCCTGCACTGCCGGAGATATGTCGATACAAACTGAATACGCAAAACATCAACAAAATATAGCGCGTTTTAAAGTTGATATCGCTTTTGTTTATAACTCCCACATTTATTCGAATTGTGCCACGAAACTTTGCCTACAACCGCGGAGACAAATTTACTACTGAAGTACTAAGTTTCAGAAGTACAGCTCTTGCACTGCCGGAGATATGTCGATACAAACTGAATACGCAAAACATCAACAAAATTTAGCGCGTTTTAAAGTTGATATCGCTTTTGTTTATAACTTCCACATTTATTCGAATTGTGCAACGAAACTTTGCAGACAACCGGGGAGACAAATTCTCTACTGAAGTACACAGTTTCAGAAGTGCAGCTCTTGTACTGCGTGAGATATATCGATACAAACTGAATACGCAAAACATCAACAAAATTTAGCGCGTTTTAAAGTTGATATCGCTTTTGTTTATAACTTCCACATTTATTCGAATTGTGCAACGAAAGTTTGCAGACAACCGCGGAGACAAATTCTCTACTGAAGTACACAGTTTCAGAAGTGCAGCTCTTGTACTGCCGGAGATATGTCGATACAAACTTAATACGCAAAACATCAACAAAATTTAGCGCGTTTTAAAGTTGATATCGCTTTTGTTTATAACTTCCACATTTATTCGAATTGTGCAACGAAACTTTGCAGACAACCGCGGAGACAAATTCTCTACTGCAGTACCCAGTTTCAGAAGTGCAGCTCCTGCACTGCCGGAGATATGTCGATACAAACTTAATACGCAAAACATCAACAAAATTTAGCGCGTTTTAAAGTTGATATCGCTTTTGTTTATAACTTCCACATTTATTCGAATTGTGCCACGAAACTTTGCGGACAGTCGCGGATAGTCGTTTTCTACTGAAGTAACAAGTTTCAGAAGTGCAGCTCTTGTACTGCCGGAGATATGTCGATACAAACTGAATACGCAAAACATCAACAAAATTTAGCGCGTTTTAAAGTTGATATCGCTTTTGTTTATAACTTCCACATTTATTCGAATTGTGCAACGAAACTTTGCAGCCAGTCGCGGATAGGACTTTTCTACTGAAGTACTTAGTTTCAGAAGTTCAGCTGTTGTACTGCCGGAGATATGTCGATACAAACTGAATACGCAAAACATCAACAAAATTTAGCGCGTTTTAAAGTTGATATCGCTTTTGTTTATAACTTCCACATTTATTCGAATTGTGCAACGAAACTTTGCAGACAACCGCGGAGACAAATTCTCTACTGAAGTACCAAGTTTCAGAAGTGCAGCTCTTGTACTGCCGGAGATATGTCGATACAAACTTAATACGCAAAACATCAACAAAATTTAGCGCGTTTTAAAGTTGATATCGCTTTTGTTTATAACTTCCACATTTATTCGAATTGTGCAACGAAACTTTGCAGACAACCGCGGAGACACATTTTCTACTGCAGTACCAAGTTTCAGAAGTGCAGCTCCTGCACTGCCGGAGATATGTCGATACAAACTTAATACGCAAAACATCAACAAAATTTAGCGCGTTTTAAAGTTGATATCGCTTTTGTTTATAACTTCCACATTTATTCGAATTGTTCCACGAAACTTTGCCTACAACCGCGGAGACACATTTTCTACTGAAGTACCAAGTTTCAGAAGTACAGCTCTTGCACTGCCGGAGATATGTCGATACAAACTGAATACGCAAAACATCAACAAAATTTAGCGCGTTTTAAAGTTGATATCGCTTTTGTTTATAACTTCCACATTTATTCGAATTGTGCAACGAAACTTTGCAGACAGTCGCGGATAGGCCTTTCCCACTGAAGTACCAAGTTTCAGAAGTGCAGCTTTTGTACTGCCGGAGATATGCCGATACAAACTTAATACGCAAAACATCAACAAAATTTAGCGCGTTTTAAAGTTGATATCGCTTTTGTTTATAACTTCCACATTTATTCGAATTGTGCAACGAAACTTTGCAGACAACCGCGGAGACACATTTACTACTACAGTACCAAGTTTCAGAAGTGCAGCTCCTGTACTGCTGGAGATATGTCGATACAAACTTAATACGCAAAACATCAACAAAATTTAGCGCGTTTTAAAGTTGATACCGCTTTTGTTTATAACTTCCACATTTATTCGAATTGTGCCACGAAACTTTGCGGACAGTCGCGGATAGGCGTTTTCTACTGAAGTAACAAGTTTCAGAAGTGCAGCTCTTGTACTGCCGGAGATATGTCGATACAAACTGAATACGCAAAACATCAACAAAATTTCGCGCGTTTTAAAGTTGATATCGCTTTTGTTTATAACTTCCACATTTATTCGAATTGTGCAACGAAACTTTGCAGCCCGTCGCGGATAGGCCTTTTCTACTTAAGTACTTAGTTTCAGAAGTGCAGCTCTTGTACTGCCGGAGATATGTCGATACAAACTGAATACGCAAAACATCAACAAAATTTAGCGCGTTTTAAAGTTGATATCGCTTTTGTTTATAACTTCCACGTTTATTCGAATTGTGCAACGAAACTTTGCAGACAACCGCGGAGACAAATTCTCTACTGAAGTACCAAGTTTCAGAAGTGCAGCTCTTGTACTGCCGGAGATATGTCGATACAAACTTAATACGCAAAACATCAACAAAATTTAGCGCGTTTTAAAGTTGATATCGCTTTTGTTTATAACTTCCACATTTATTCGAATTGTGCAACGAAACTTTGCAGACA
Source organism: Sepiola atlantica (assembly GCA_963556195.1). NCBI lineage: Eukaryota > Metazoa > Mollusca > Cephalopoda > Sepiida > Sepiolidae > Sepiola > Sepiola atlantica. The sequence goes on from CAUVYP010000553.1 coordinate 78,922, forward strand.
ACCGCGGAGACACATTTTCTACTGCAGTACCAAGTTTCAGAAGTGCAGCTCCTGCACTGCCGGAGATATGTCGATACAAACTTAATACGCAAAACATCAACAAAATTTAGCGCGTTTTAAAGTTGATATCGCTTTTGTTTATAACTTCGACATTTATTCGAATTGTGCCACGGAACTTTGCCTACAACCGCGGAGACAAATTTTCTACTGAAGTACCAAGTTTCAGAAGTACAGCTCTTGCACTGTTGGAGATATGTCGATACAAACTGAATACGCAAAACATCAACAAAATTTAGCGCGTTTTAAAGTTGATATCGCTTTTGTTTATAACTTCCACATTTATTCGAATTGTGCCACGAAACTTTGCAGACAGTCGCGGATAGGCCTTTCCTACTGAAGTACCAAGTTTTAGAAGTGCAGCTCTTGTACTGCTGGAGATATGTCGATACAAACTGAATACGCAAAACATCAACAAAATTTAGCGCGTTTTAAAGTTGATATCGCTTTTGTTTATAACTTCCACATTTATTCGAATTGTGCAACGAAACTTTTCAGACAGTCGCGGAGAGGCCTTTTCTAATGAAGTACCAAGTTTCAGAAGTGCAGCTCTTGTACTGCCGGAGATATGTCGATACAAACTGAATACGCAAAACATCAACAAAATTTAGCGCGTTTTAAAGTTGATATCGCTTTTGTTTATAACTTCCACATTTATTCGAATTGTGCCACGAAACTTTGCGGACAGTCGCGGATAGGCGTTTTCTACTGAAGTAACAAGTTTCAGAAGTGCAGCTCTTGTACTGCCGGAGATATGTCGATACAAACTGAATACGCAAAACATCAACAAAATTTAGCGCGTTTTAAAGTTGATATCGCTTTTGTTGATAACTTCCACATTTATTCGAATTGTGCAAGGAAACTTTGCAGCCAGTCGCGGATAGGCCTTTTCTACTGAAGTACTTAGTTTTAGAAGTGCAGCTCTTGTACTGCCGGAGATATGTCGATACAAACTGAATACGCAAAACATCAACAAAATTTAGCGCGTTTTAAAGTTGATATCGCTTTTGTTTATAACTTCCACATTTATTCGAATTGTGCAACGAAACTTTGCAGACAACCGCGGAGACACATTTTCTACTGCAGTAACAAGTTTCAGAAGTGCAGCTATTGCACTGCCGGAGATATGTCGATACAAACTTAATACGCAAAACATCAACAAAATTTAGCGCGTTTTAAAGTTGATACCGCTTTTGTTTATAACTTCCACATTTATTCGAATTGTGCCACGAAACTTTGCCTACAACCGCGGAGACACATTTTCTACTGAAGTACCAAGTTTCAGAAGTACAGCTCTTGCACTGCCGGAGATATGTCGATACAAACTGAATACGCAAAACATCAACAAAATTTAGCGCGTTTTAAAGTTGATATCGCTTTTGTTTATAACTTCCACATTTATTCGAATTGTGCCACGAAACTTTGCAGACAGTCGCGGATAGGCCTTTCCAACTGAAGTACCAAGTTTCAGAAGTGCAGCTCTAGTACTGCCGGAGATATGTCGATACAAACTGAATACGCAAAACATCAACAAAATTTAGCGCGTTTTAAAGTTGATATCGCTTTTGTTTATAACTTCCACATTTATTCGAATTGTGCAACGAAACTTTGCAGACAACCGCGGAGACACATTTTCTACTGCAGTACCAAGTTTCAGAAGTGCAGCTCTTGTACTGCCGGAGATATGTCGATACAAACTTAATACGCAAAACATCAACAAAATTTAGCGCGTTTTAAAGTTGATATCGCTTTTTTTTATAACTTCCACATTTATTCGAATTGTGCCACGAAACATTGCCTACAACCGCGGAGACACATTTTCTACTGAAGTACCAAGTTTCAAAAGTGCAGCCCTTGTACTCCCGGAGATATGTCGATACAAACTGAATACGCAAAACATCAACACAATTTAGCGCGTTTTAAAGTTGATATCGCTTTTGTTTATAACTTCCACATTTATTCGAATTGTGCCACGAAACTTTGCAGACAGTCGCGGATAGGCATTTTCTACTGAAGTACCAAGTTTCAGAAGTTCAGCTGTTGTACTGCCATAGATATGTCGATACAAACTGGATACGCAAAACATCAACAAAATTTAGCGCGTTTTAAAGCTGATATCGCTTTTGTTTATAACTTCTACATTTATTCGAATTGTGCCACGAAACTTTGCAGACAGTCGCGGATAGGCATTTTTCACTGAAGTAGTAAGTCTCAGAAGTGCAGCTCTTATACTCCCAAATATATGTCGCTACAAACTGAATATGCAAAACATCAACACAATTTAGTGCGATTTAAAGTAGATATAGCTTTTGTTTATAACTGACGCATTTATTCGAATTGTGCAGCGGGACTTTGCAGACAGTCGCAGGGAGAGATTTTCTACTGAAGTACCAAGTTTCAGAAGTGCAGCGCTTGTACTATAAGAGATATGTCGATACAAACGTAATATGCAAAACATCAACAAAATTCAGTGCGTTTTAAAGTCGATATCGCTTTTGTTTATAACTTCCACATTTTTTCAAAGTGGTCAACGAAACTTTGTAGACAGTCGCGGCGACAGATTTTCTACTGAAGTACCAAGTTTCAGAAGTTCAGCCCTTGTACAGCGTGAGATATGTCGATACAAACTGAATACGCAAAACATCAACAAAATTTAGTGCGATTTAAAGTCGATATCGCTTTTATTTATAACTTCTGCATTTATTCGAATTGTGCAGCGGGACTTTGCAGACAGTCGCGGATAGGCCTTTTCTACTGAAGTATCAAGTTTCAGAAGTGCAGCCCTTGTACTGCCGGAGATATGTCGATACAAACTGAATACACAAAACATCAACAAAATTTAGCGCGTTTTAAAGTTTATATCGCTTTTGTTTATAACTTCCCCATTAATTTGAATTGTGCAACGAAACTTTGCAGACAGTCGCGGATTGTCATTTTCTACTGAAGTACAAAGTTTCAGAAAGGGCAGCTCTTGTACTGCCGGAGATATATCGATACAAAGTAATTACGCAAAACATCAACAAAATTTAGCGCGTTTTAAAGTTGATATCGCTTTTGTTTATAACTTCCACATTTATTCGAATTGTGCAGCGAAACTTTGCACACAGTCGCGGATAGGCATTTTATACTGAAGTACCAAGTTTCAGAAGTTCAGCTGTTGTACTGCCGGAGATATGTCGATACAAACTAGATACGAAAAACATCAACAAAATTTAGCGCGATTTAAAGTGGATATCGCTTTTGTTTATAACTTCACCATTTATTCGAATTGTGCAACGAAACTGTACAGAACGTCGCAGGGACACATTTCTTATTGAAATACTAAGTTTCATTAGTGCTGCTTGTAGGGAACATGAACAGTAAGATGGGTTACTCGCGAAACGTCCTCGAGTTTGCTGGTCCTGTGCGCATCGAGTGAAAGAAAGAAAAAAAGAAATCCAACATGGCGTCCCTTAATGTTTATTACATACAGTTCACGGAAAATCTCGCAAAGTCTCGTTGCACGTATTGAAATTAGGTGTGACTCGATATTATAAAAGCGAGTCTCGTACCGTCTCAGGAGAACAGAGTGTGTGAAGCGAGTGCACGGGTCGAGCGGTGAGCGCTGCTTTGTAGGTTAACAGTGATTTGCCACCTTCGTTGTTACTACAAGCTATTTCGGCGATGGACAAATTCGACTTGAGATTAATACCCGAGTGTGACGGCTCCCCCTCCGGACCCTCTGTAGTCGAGTGGTAGGAGAAAGCCGAGCGCGTCTGCAGACTTTGCAATATAAAGGATCCTGCACTGGTCATCCCGCTAAGGCTGACCAAAGGAGCATATTCGGTATATCAGCAGCTCGGAGTCGAACCAGGCCTGGAGGAAGTTAGGCAGGCGCTATACGCAGCCTTTGTTTTGGAACCTTTCGTCGCCTGGAGGCAGTTCACCGAACGGCGGTCTGGGCTAGATGAGACTGTGGGCGTCTACCTGGCCGATTTGAGGAGGCTAGCCGCGCCGTTTGGTGGAACAAGCGAGCGAATACTGGGATGCGCTTTTTTGACTGGACTCCTAGACAGCGCCAGCAGACTGCTGCGAGCATCGTCCAGACTCAGTGAGATTGGGCTTAACGAGTTGTTGGCCAGAGCCCGAAACATTTTGAAAGAGGACACAGAGCCGGTTTCGGCAGCTGCGGAAGCGTCTTCACCACCAACAGAAGACGTGAGATGCTACAAATGTGGCGGGCCGAATCATTTTTCAAAAGACTGCCGAAGCCGAAGCGGTGCAAAGGACGCGCCCGATCGAGGAACGTTAAAACGCGTGCGTTGTTACCGGTGCAACAAGCTGGGTCAGGTGGCAAGAGGTTGTCCGGGAAACGGGCAAGGGGAGTAAGCTATAGCGCCAATCTTCTCTCTAGATCGTCGCCAAAAAAGGCGCTACCCACAGTGAGCGTGCGCGTAAACGGGCGTGAGCGCTTCGCGCTTGTAGACACCGGGTGCACGCAGACCCTCGTGCGCAAAGCATGCTGTGACGCATGAGATAAGGAAAGGATCCCGGTATTGACGGTTGGCGGTGGCTCGATTGCCTCTTGTGGCGTTAGCATCATTCGCTTAGGTGTCGGTGATGAGCCCACAGTAACCGTACGAGCCTTGGTTATAAACGGTGACCGGCTCGGTTACGAGCTGCTCCTAGGAATGGACGTCATCAAGGAATTGGGAGGTGTACGCATTGATGGTGAGGGTAGGGCACATTTTGCAAAAGCGGGCCTTTCTCTGAGTGCAGCTATGAAGCTGGAACAGCCTGATTTTCGTGCGAAATTCGACCAGCGCACGAAGTCCTGGACAGCCTCCTGAAAGTGGTCGGAGGAGCAGCCACCCGGGTAATTATACAATAAGGTGCCAGAATACAAAATTCCCCCCGGAGCTCGTGCAGAATACGACAAGGAACTACAAACTTGGATTAGTAATGGATAGCTAGTTCCGTATTCAGAGAAGGAATTGGGTCCTCCAAAGTGCCTGATCCCGTTAATGTCGGTTATCCAACAGAATAAGCAGAAGGTGAGGCCGGTGCTCGACTATCGAGAATTGAATGAGCACGTGGACCCTGTTACAGATCGCGCGGACGTATGCACTGAAAAGTTGAGGGAATGGCGGCAAGCGGGATCTAATGTATCTGTACTGGATCTTCACAAAGCATACCTTCAAGTGCGTGTACACAGATCACTATGGCCCTATCAAACGGTGCTCATCAGGGGGAAAAGGTATTGTCTAACCCGCATGGGATTTGGAGTTAATGTGGCGCCATTAATTATGCAAATGATTGTTGACACCATTCTGACTAAAGATGAGCGCATTCAGCGGGCAACGTCTGCATATATGTACGTGGACGAAAAAATTGTATCTGCGGCGCGCGTGAGGGAGCATCTCTACAACTTTGGCCTTCTCAGCAAGGAACCGGAAAGGCTACAGGATGGCGCACGGGTACTTGGTTTGCAGGTCTGGGAGGAAGATGACGTTCTGTATTGGAAACGAGGAGATGAAACCCCGGACATGCCTTGTATTGTTACACGACGAAACGTATGTTCCTTGTGCGGAAAGTTAGTTGGACACCTTCCTATGGGCGGCTGGCTTCGTGTTGCGGTGACATTTATTAAGCGAAGAGCCTCCGACGTCACCACTGGATGGGATGACGAAACTCATGACGTCCCTCTCAATACAATGCTCCTCACCAGGGTGCACAAGGAAGACCCAACGCGAGGCAGATGGTGCGTCGACAGCCAGAACCTTAGTGTGTGGGTTGATGCAAGCTCTCTCGCCATTGGTGTATCGGTGGTCCATGATGGAACGGTGGTGGAAGACGCTTGCTGGTTACGCCCAGAAAAGGACTCCCAGCACATAAACCTGGCAGAACTCTATGCAGTTATCAAGGGGATAAACTTGGCAATTCTTTGGAAGACGACCACCCTGCGACTATTCACGAATTCTGCTTGCGTCCATAAGTGGATTTCAGATACTCTGACAGGGAGGGCCAGAGTACGAACCAAAGCCACGAGCGAGATGCTCATCCGACGGCGGCTCGACACGATCATGACGCTGGTGAACGAATATGCGCTGTCAATAGAGGTGTCCCTGGTCAAATCCAGCCTGAACAAAGCAGATTGTTTGACGAGAGTACCTGAAAGATTGCTTGATGCCATAAGAAAGACTATTGAATCCATGCAGCCCGCCTGCGCCGCTTCCATGAGCCCCGTTCGATCTAATCACATCAAAGAAGTCCACCAACAAACCGGACACCCTGGGGTCAAGCGGACCCTATATTTTGCTAAGTTGGTTGAACCAGGAGTACAAAAGGCAGACGTCAGAAAAGTGGTCAAAGATTGTGTAGCATGCCAATCCAGTGATCCAGCACCCGTTCGCTGGGAAAAAGGAAAGCTGGGAGTGGAAAGCAATTGGAACCGACTGGCGATGGATATTACTCACCACAACGGCGAGGATTTCCTGACCTTCATTGATTGCGGTCCATCCAGGTTTGCGATATTGCGCATGCTGCGCCGGCAGGATGCAGCCAGCATCGTCCGTCAGTTAAACAGTATTTTTCTTGAACGTGGCCCCCCAACGGAGATATTAACCGACAATGGCGCTGCATTCACTAGTGAGCAGTTCAGAAAGTTTGCTGATGGCTGGGAAGTACACCTGAGGTTTCGATGCGCCCACGTACCGAGTGGAAATGGGGTCATCGAGCGGAATCACAAAACCGTCAAAACCATTGCGGCCAAGACGGGCTGCACGGTATTTGGGGCAGTCTACCTGTATAACGTAACCCCAAAGGATAATGTTTCACCCTCTACAGCGCCGGATGACACCTTGCACAGGTATCACGTCAGGGTGAAAGGCATAGAGACTAACCAGCTGTCCGAACTGGAAGTAACCAAAGAGAAACTGAAAAAAGGGATGTCGTCTGGATTAAGAATCCGCGCGGCAAGTGTACGACGAAATACTGAGTTGGACGCGCCACCGAGGTAATAAGCCCACAGGCAGTGCGAGTCGACGGTATGCCCCGTCACATTAGAGACCTACGGTTAGCAACGCAACCATCACTGGACGACAAGAGCGAGTCGGAGTCAGAGAGCAGTGAGGCATCGCTCTGGCTTGCAGCAGCCCCATCGGACAGTGACTCGGATATCAGCAGTATCCCAGCGGACGCGATGTTTCTCGACCCTCAGACCGCGGACAAGAGCACAAACGAAGATGAGGCTTGCGTTGTCCCCCTCCGAAGAAGCAACCGGCGAAGGAGATCAAGGCCTCCCTGCCATCTCTGTGATCATGAGATCAGGAGGGAGTGTAGGGAACATGAACATGAAGATGGCTTACTTGCAAAACGTCCTCGAGTTTGCCTGTGCTGTGCGCTGCGAGTGAAAGAATTAAAGAAAGAAATCCAACATGGCGTCCCTGAATGTTTATTACATACAGTTCACGCAAAAACTCGCAGAGTCTCGTTGCACGTATGGAAATTAGGTGTAGCTCGATATTATAAAAGCGGGTCTCGTACCGTCTCAGGAGAACGGAGGGTGTGAAGCGAGTGCACGTGTCGAGCGGTGAGAGCTGCTTTGGAAGTTAACAGTGATTTGCGACCTTCGTTATAACTACAGTATCTTAGTACTATTTTTCGCATAATTTGCTAAAAAAAAAAAATAATAAAATTAGATGCTTACAGGACCTGGTATTCCCAAGTGGTCACCCATCTAAGTACTGACCAGGCCCAACGTTGTTTAAATTCGGTGATCAGACGAGAACCGGTGTTTTCAGCGTGATATGTCCGTAAGCGGATATCTTACAACATTTTTACCATTAAACAATTAGTTTGCTTCCCTTATTCTATTTACATTTCATCATTCATTCCAACTTGCTTTTTAATCACACTGTGTTGACACTTTTTATTAAATTTACCCTTTGAAACTGACCAGGCTCAACGTTTTCTCTTTTGGTTTTTCAGTCTGTTTATTATTTAATCGCCTAAGATAGTAGAATTTATATTTATTTAGATGTG
>CAUVYP010000554.1:0-54000 GCA_963556195.1 Sepiola atlantica
TCAGTAGAAAATGTGACTCCGCTAATCTGTGCAAAGTTTCGTTGCACAATTCGAATAAATGTGGAAGTTATAAACAAAAGCGATATCAACTTTAAAACGCGCTAAATTTTGTTGATGTTTTGCGTATTCAGTTTGTATCGACATATCTCCGGCAGTACAAGAGCTGCACGGCTGAAACTTGGTACTTCAGTAGAAAAGGCCTATCCGCGACTGTCTGCAAAGTTTCGTTGCACAATTCTAAGGAATGGTGAAGTTATAAACAAAAGCGATATCAACTTTAAATCGCACTAAATTTTGTTGATGTTTTGCGTATTCAGTTTGTATCGACATATCTCCGGCAGTACAAGAGCTGCACTTCTGAAACTTGGTACTTCAGTAGAAAAGGCCAATCCGCGACTGTCTGCAAAGTTTCGTTGCACAATTCTAAAGAATGGTGAAGTTATAAACAAAAGCGATATCAACTTTAAATCGCACTAAATTTTGTTGATGTTTTGCGTATTCAGTTTGTATCGACATATCTCCGGCAGTACAAGAGCTGCACTTCTGAAACTTGGTACTTCAGTAGAACATGTGACTCCGCTAATCTGTGCAAAGTTTCGTTGCACAATTCGAATAAATGGGGAAGTTATAAACAAAAGCGATATCAACTTTAAAACGCGCTAAATTTTGTTGATGTTTTGCGTATTCAGTTTGTATCGACATATCTCCGGCAGTACAAGAGCTGCACTTCTGAAACTTAGTACTTCAGTAGAAAAGGCCTATCCGCGACTGTCTGCAAAGTTTCGTTGCACAATTCTAAAGAATGGTGAAGTTATAAACAAAAGCGATATCAACTTTAAATCGCACTAAATTTTGTTGATGTTTTGCGTATTCAGTTTGTATCGACATATCTCCGGAAGTACAAGAGCTGCACTTCTGAAACTTGGTACTTCAGTAGAAAAGGCCAATCCGCGACTGTCTGCAAAGTTTCGTTGCACAATTCTAAAGAATGGTGAAGTTATAAACAAAAGCGATATCAACTTTAAAACGCGCTAAATTTTGTTGATGTTTTGCGTATTCAGTTTGTATCGACATATCTCCGGCAGTACAAGAGCTGCACTTCTGAAACTTGGTACTTCAGTAGAAAATGTGACTCCGCTAATCTGTGCAAAGTTTCGTTGCACAATTCGAATAAATGTGGAAGTTATAAACAAAAGCGATATCAACTTTAAAACGCGCTAAATTTTGTTGATGTTTTGCGTATTCAGTTTGTATCGACATATCTCCGGCAGTACAAGAGCTGCACTTCTGAAACTTGGTACTTCAGTAGAAAATGTGACTCCGCTAATCTGTGCAAAGTTTCGTTGCACAATTCGAATAAATGTGGAAGTTATAAACAAAAGCGATATCAACTTTAAAACGCGCTAAATTTTGTTGATGTTTTGCGTATTCAGTTTGTATCGACATATCTCCGGCAGTACAAGAGCTGCACTTCTGAAACTTGGTACTTCAGTAGAAAAGGCCTATCCGCGACTGTCTGCAAAGTTTCGTTACACAATTCTAAAGAATGGTGAAGTTATAAACAAAAGCGATATCAACTTTAAATATCACTAAATTTTGTTGATGTTTTGCGTATTCAGTTTGTATCGACATATCTCCGGCAGTACAAGAGCTGCACTTCTGAAACTTGGTACTTCAGTAGAACCTGTGACTCCGCTAATCTGTGCAAAGTTTCGTTGCACAATTCGAATAAATGTGGAAGTTATAAACAAAAGCGATATCAACTTTAAAACGCGCTAAATTTTGTTGATGTTTTGCGTATTCAGTTTGTATCGACATATCTCCGGCAGTACAAGAGCTGCACTTCTGAAACTTAGTACTTCAGTAGAAAAGGCCTATCCGCGACTGTCTGCAAAGTTTCGTTGCACAATTCTAAAGAATGGTGAAGTTATAAACAAAAGCGATATCAACTTTAAATCGCACTAAATTTTGTTGATGTTTTGCGTATTCAGTTTGTATCGACATATCTCCGGCAGTACAAGAGCTGCACTTCTGAAACTTGGTACTTCAGTAGAACATGTGACTCCGCTTATCTGTGCAAAGTTTCGTTGCACAATTCGAATAAATGGGGAAGTTATAAACAAAAGCGATATCAACTTTAAAACGCGCTAAATTTTGTTGATGTTTTGCGTATTCAGTTTGTATCGACATATCTCCGGCAGTACAAGAGCTGCACTTCTGAAACTTGGTACTTCAGTAGAAAATGTGACTCCGCTAATCTGTGCAAAGTTTCGTTGCACAATTCGAATAAATGTGGAAGTTATAAACAAAAGCGATATCAACTTTAAAACGCGCTAAATTTTGTTGATGTTTTGCGTATTCAGTTTGTATCGACATATCTCCGGCAGTACAAGAGCTGCACTTCTGAAACTTGGTACTTCAGTAGAAAAGGCCTATCCGCGACTGTCTGCAAAGTTTCGTTGCACAATTCTAAAGAATGGTGAAGTTATAAACAAAAGCGATATCAACTTTAAATCGCACTAAATGTTGTTGATGTTTTGCGTATTCAGTTTGTATCGACATATCTCCGGCAGTACAAGAGCTGCACTTCTGAAACTTGGTACTTCAGTAGAACATGTGACTCCGCTAATCTTTGCAAAGTTTCGTTGCACAATTCGAATAAATGTGGAAGTTATAAACAAAAGCGATATCAACTTTAAAACGCGCTAAATTTTGTTGATGTTTTGCGTATTCAGTTTGTATCGACATATCTCCGGCAGTACAAGAGCTGCATTTCTGAAACTTGGTACTTCAGTAGAAAATGTGACTCCGCTAATCTGTGCAAAGTTTCGTTGCACAATTCGAATAAATGTGGAAGTTATAAACAAAAGCGATATCAACTTTAAAACGCGCTAAATTTTGTTGATGTTTTGCGTATTCAGTTTGTATCGACATATCTCCGGCAGTACAAGAGCTGCACTTCTGAAACTTGGTACTTCAGTAGAAAAGGCCTATCCGCGACTGTCTGCAAAGTTTCGTTGCACAATTCTAAAGAATGGTGAAGTTATAAACAAAAGCGATATCAACTTTAAATCGCACTAAATTTTGTTGATGTTTTGCGTATTCAGTTTGTATCGACATATCTCCGGCAGTACAAGAGCTGCACTTCTGAAACTTGGTACTTCAGTAGAACATGTGACTCCGCGTATCTGTGCAAAGTTTCGTTGCACAATTCGAATAAATGTGGAAGTTATAAACAAAAGCGATATCAACTTTAAAACGCGCTAAATTTTGTTGATGTTTTGCGTATTCAGTTTGTATCGACATATCTCCGGTAGTACAAGAGCTGCACTTCTGAAACTTGGTACTTCAGTAGAAAATGTGACTCCGCTAATCTGTGCAAAGTTTCGTTGCACAATTCGAATAAATGTGGAAGTTATAAACAAAAGCGATATCAACTTTAAATCGCACTAAATTTTGTTGATGTTTTGCGTATTCAGTTTGTATCGACATATCTCCGGAAGTACAAGAGCTGCACTTCTGAAACTTGGTACTTCAGTAGAAAAGGCCAATCCGCGACTGTCTGCAAAGTTTCGTTGCACAATTCTAAAGAATGGTGAAGTTATAAACAAAAGCGATATCAACTTTAAATCGCACTAAATTTTGTTGATGTTTTGCGTATTCAGTTTGTATCGACATATCTCCGGCAGTACAAGAGCTGCACTTCTGAAACTTGGTACTTCAGTAGAACATGTGACTCCGCTAATCTGTGCAAAGTTTCGTTTCACAATTCGAATAAATGTGGAAGTTATAAACAAAAGCGATATCAACTTTAAAACGCGCTAAATTTTGTTGATGTTTTGCGTATTCAGTTTGTATCGACATATCTCCGGCAGTACAAGAGCTGCACTTCTGAAACTTGGTACTTCAGTAGAAAATGTGACTCCTCTAATCTGTGCAAAGTTTCGTTGCACAATTCGAATAAATGTGGAAGTTATAAACAAAAGCGATATCAACTTTAAAACGCGCTAAATTTTGTTGATGTTTTGCGTATTCAGTTTGTATCGACATATCTCCGGCAGTACAAGAGCTGCACTTCTGAAACTTGGTACTTCAGTAGAACATGTGACTCCGCTAATCTGTGCAAAGTTTCGTTGCACAATTCGAATAAATGTGGAAGTTATAAACAAAAGCGATATCAACTTTAAAACGCGCTAAATTTTGTTGATGTTTTGCGTATTCAGTTTGTATCGACATATCTCCGGCAGTACAAGAGCTGCACTTCTGAAACTTGGTACTTCAGTAGAAAATGTGACTCCGCTAATCTGTGCAAAGTTTCGTTGCACAATTCGAATAAATGTGGAAGTTATAAACAAAAGCGATATCAACTTTAAAACGCGCTAAATTTTGTTGATGTTTTGCGTATTCAGTTTGTATCGACATATCTCCGGCAGTACAAGAGCTGCACTTCTGAAACTTAGTACTTCAGTAGAAAAGGCCTATCCGCGACTGTCTGCAAAGTTTCGTTACACAATTCTAAAGAATGGTGAAGTTATAAACAAAAGCGATATCAACTTTAAATCGCACTAAATTTTGTTGATGTTTTGCGTATTCAGTTTGTATCGACATATCTCCGGCAGTACAAGAGCTGCACTTCTGAAACTTGGTACTTCAGTAGAACATGTGACTCCGCTAATCTGTGCAAAGTTTCGTTGCACAATTCGAATAAATGTGGAAGTTATAAACAAAAGCGATATCAACTTTAAAACGCGCTAAATTTTGTTGATGTTTTGGGTATTCAGTTTGTATCGACATATCTCCGGCAGTACAAGAGCTGCACTTCTAAAACTTGGTACTTCAGTAGAAAATGTGACTCCGCTAATCTGTGCAAAGTTTCGTTGCACAATTCGAATAAATGTGGAAGTTATAAACAAAAGCGATATCAACTTTAAAACGCGCTAAATTTTGTTGATGTTTTGCGTATTCAGTTTGTATCGACATATCTCCGGCAGTACAAGAGCTGCACTTCGGAAACTTGGTACTTCAGTAGAAAAGGCCTATCCGCGACTGTCTGCAAAGTTTCGTTGCACAATTCTAAAGAATGGTGAAGTTATAAACAAAAGCGATATCAACTTTAAAACGCACTAAATTTTGTTGATGTTTTGCGTATTCAGTTTGTATCGACATATCTCCGGCAGTACAAGAGCTGCACTTCTGAAACTTGGTACTTCAGTAGAACATGTGACTCCGCTAATCTGTGCAAAGTTTCGTTGCACAATTCGAATAAATGTGGAAGTTATAAACAAAAGCGATATCAACTTTAAAACGCGCTAAATTTTGTTGATGTTTTGCGTATTCAGTTTGTATCGACATATCTCCGGCAGTACAAGAGCTGCACTTCTGAAACTTGGTACTTCAGTAGAAAATGTGACTCCGCTAATCTGTGCAAAGTTTCGTTGCACAATTCGAATAAATGTGGAAGTTATAAACACAAGCGATATCAACTTTAAAACGCGCTAAATTTTGTTGATGTTTTGCGTATTCAGTTTGTATCGACATATCTCCGGCAGTACAAGAGCTGCACTTCTGAAACTTGGTACTTCAGTAGAAAAGGCCTATCCGCGACTGTCTGCAAAGTTTCGTTGCACAATTCTAAAGAATGGTGAAGTTATAAACAAAAGCGATATCAACTTTAAATCGCACTAAATTTTGTTGATGTTTTGCGTATTCAGTTTGTATCGACATATCTCCGGCAGTACAAGAGCTGCACTTCTGAAACTTGGTACTTCAGTAGAAAAGGCCAATCCGCGACTGTCTGCAAAGTTTCGTTGCACAATTCTAAAGAATGGTGAAGTTATAAACAAAAGCGATATCAACTTTAAATCGCACTAAATTTTGTTGATGTTTTGCGTATTCAGTTTGTATCGACATATCTCCGGCAGTACAAGAGCTGCACTTCTAAAACTTGGTACTTCAGTAGAACATGTGACTCCGCTAATCTGTGCAAAGTTTCGTTGCACAATTCGAATAAATGTGGAAGTTATAAACAAAAGCGATATTAACTTTAAAACGCGCTAAATTTTGTTGATGTTTTGCGTATTCAGTTTGTATCGACATATCTCCGGCAGTACAAGAGCTGCACTTCTGAAACTTGGTACTTCAGTAGAAAACGCCTATCCGCGACTGTCTGCAAAGTTTCGTTGCACAATTCTAAAGAATGGTGAAGTTATAAACAAAAGCGATATCAACTTTAAATCGCACTAAATTTTGTTGATGTTTTGCGTATTCAGTTTGTATCGACATATCTCCGGCAGTACAAGAGCTGCACTTCTGAAACTTGGTACTTCAGTAGAACATGTGACTCCGCTAATCTGTGCAAAGTTTCGTTGCACAATTCGAATAAATGGGGAAGTTATAAACAAAAGCGATATCAACTTTAAAACGCGCTAAATTTTGTTGATGTTTTGCGTATTCAGTTTGTATCGACATATCTCCGGCAGTACAAGAGCTGCACTTCTGAAACTTGGTACTTCAGTAGAAAATTTGACTCCGCTTATCTGTGCAAAGTTTCGTTGCACAATTCGAATAAATGTGGAAGTTATAAACAAAAGCGATATCAACTTTAAAACGCGCTAAATTTTGTTGATGTTTTGCGTATTCAGTTTGTATCGACATATCTCCGGCAGTACAAGAGCTGCACTTCTGAAACTTGGTACTTCAGTAGAAAAGGCCTATCCGCGACTGTCTGCAAAGTTTCGTTGCACAATTCTAAAGAATGGTGAAGTTATAAACAAAAGCGATATCAACTTTAAATCGCACTAAATTTTGTTGATGTTTTGCGTATTCAGTTTGTATCGACATATCTCCGGCAGTACAAGAGCTGCACTTCTGAAACTTGGTACTTCAGTAGAACATGTGACTCCGCTAATCTGTGCAAAGTTTCGTTGCACAATTCGAATAAATGTGGAAGTTATAAACAAAAGCGATATCAACTTTAAAACGCGCTAAATTTTGTTGATGTTTTGCGTATTCAGTTTGTATCGACATATCTCCGGCAGTACAAGAGCTGCACTTCTGAAACTTGGTACTTCAGTAGAAAATGTGACTCCGCTAATCTGTGCAAAGTTTCGTTGCACAATTCGAATAAATGTGGAAGTTATAAACAAAAGCGATATCAACTTTAAAACGCGCTAAATTTTGTTGATGTTTTGCGTATTCAGTTTGTATCGACATATCTCCGGCAGTACAAGAGCTGCACTTCTGAAACTTGGTACTTCAGTAGAAAATGTGACTCCGCTAATCTGTGCAAAGTTTCGTTGCACAATTCGAATAAATGTGGAAGTTATAAACAAAAGCGATATCAACTTTAAAACGCGCTAAATTTTGTTGATGTTTTGCGTATTCAGTTTGTATCGACATATCTCCGGCAGTACAAGAGCTGCACTTCTGAAACTTGGTACTTCAGTAGAACATGTGACTCCGCTAATCTGTGAAAAGTTTCGTTGCACAATTCGAATAAATGTGGAAGTTATAAACAAAAGCGATATCAACTTTAAAACGCGCTAAATTTTGTTGATGTTTTGCGTATTCAGTTTGTATCGACATATCTCCGGCAGTACAAGAGCTGCACTTCTGAAACTTGGTACTTCAGTAGAAAAGGCCTATCCGCGACTGTCTGCAAAGTTTCGTTGCACAATTCTAAAGAATGGTGAAGTTATAAACAAAAGCGATATCAACTTTAAATCGCACTAAATTTTGTTGATGTTTTGCGTATTCAGTTTGTATCGACATATCTCCGGCAGTACAAGAGCTGCACTTCTGAAACTTGGTACTTCAGTAGAACATGTGACTCCGCGTATCTGTGCAAAGTTTCGTTGCACAATTCGAATAAATGTGGAAGTTATAAACAAAAGCGATATCAACTTTAAAACGCGCTAAATTTTGTTGATGTTTTGCGTATTCAGTTTGTATCGACATATCTCCGGCAGTACAAGAGCTGCACTTCTTAAACTTGGTACTTCAGTAGAAAATGTGACTCCGCTAATCTGTGCAAAGTTTCGTTGCACAATTCGAATAAATGTGGAAGTTATAAACAAAAGCGATATCAACTTTAAAACGCGCTAAATTTTGTTGATGTTTTGCGTATTCAGTTTGTATCGACATATCTCCGGCAGTACAAGAGCTGCACTTCTGAAACTTGGTACTTCAGTAGAAAAGGCCTATCCGCGACTGTCTGCAAAGTTTCGTTGCACAATTCTAAAGAATGGTGAAGTTATAAACAAAAGCGATATCAACTTTAAATCGCACTAAATTTTGTTGATGTTTTGCGTATTCAGTTTGTATCGACATATCTCCGGCAGTACAAGAGCTGCATTTCTGAAACTTAATACTTCAGTAGAAAATGTTACTCCGCTAATCTGTGCAAAGTTTCGTTGCACAATTCGAATAAATGTGGAAGTTATAAACAAAAGCGATATCAACTTTAAAACGCGCTAAATTTTGTTGATGTTTTGCGTATTCAGTTTGTATCGACATATCTCCGGAAGTACAAGAGCTGCACTTCTGAAACTTGGTACTTAAGTAGAAAATGTGACTCCGCTAATCTGTGCAAAGTTTCGTTGCACAATTCGAATAAATGTGGAAGTTATAAACAACAGCGATATCAACTTTAAAACGCGCTAAATTTTGTTGATGTTTTGCGTATTCAGTTTGTATCGACATATCTCCGGCAGTACAAGAGCAGCACTTCTGAAACTTGGTACTTCAGTAGAAAAGGCCTATCCGCGACTGTCTGCAAAGTTTCGTTGCACAATTCTAAAGAATGGTGAAGTTATAAACAAAAGCGATATCAACTTTAAATACCACTAAATTTTGTTGATGTTTTGCGTATTCAGTTTGTATCGACATATCTCCGGCAGTACAAGAGCTGCACTTCTGAAACTTGGTACTTCAGTAGAAAAGGCCAATCCGCGACTGTCTGCAAAGTTTCGTTGCACAATTCTAAAGAATGGTGAAGTTATAAACAAAAGCGATATCAACTTTAAATCGCACTAAATTTTGTTGATGTTTTGCGTATTCAGTTTGTATCGACATATCTCCGGCAGTAAAAGAGCTGCACTTCTGAAACTTGGTACTTCAGTAGAACATGTGACTCCGCTAATCTGTGCAAGGTTTCGTTGCACAATTCGAATAAATGGGGAAGTTATAAACAAAAGCGATATCAACTTTAAAACGCGCTAAATTTTGTTGATGTTTTGCGTATTCAGTTTGTATCGACATATCTCCGGCAGTACAAGAGCTGCACTTCTGAAACTTAGTACTTCAGTAGAAAAGGCCTATCCGCGACTGTCTGCAAAGTTTCGTTGCACAATTCTAAAGAATGGTGAAGTTATAAACAAAAGCGATATCAACTTTAAATCGCACTAAATTTTGTTGATGTTTTGCGTATTCAGTTTGTATCGACATATCTCCGGCAGTACAAGAGCTGCACTTCTGAAACTTGGTACTTCAGTAGAACATGTGACTCCGCTAATCTGTGCAAAGTTTCGTTGCACAATTCGAATAAATGGGGAAGTTATAAACAAAAGCGATATCAACTTTAAAACGCGCTAAATTTTGTTGATGTTTTGCGTATTCAGTTTGTATCGACATATCTCCGGCAGTACAAGAGCTGCACTTCTGAAACTTGGTACTTCAGTAGAAAATGTGACTCCGCTTATCTGTGCAAAGTTTCGTTGCACAATTCGAATAAATGTGGAAGTTATAAACAAAAGCGATATCAACTTTAAAACGCGCTCAATTTTGTTGATGTTTTGCGTATTCAGTTTGTATCGACATATCTCCGGCAGTACAAGAGCTGCACTTCTGAAACTTGGTACTTCAGTAGAAAAGGCCTATCCGCGACTGTCTGCAAAGTTTCGTTGCACAATTCTAAAGAATGGTGAAGTTATAAACAAAAGCGATATCAACTTTAAATACCACTAAATTTTGTTGATGTTTTGCGTATTCAGTTTGTATCGACATATCTCCGGCAGTACAAGAGCTGCACTTCTGAAACTTGGTACTTCAGTAGAAAAGGCCAATCCGCGACTGTCTGCAAAGTTTCGTTGCACAATTCTAAAGAATGGTGAAGTTATAAACAAAAGCGATATCAACTTTAAATCGCACTAAATTTTGTTGATGTTTTGCGTATTCAGTTTGTATCGACATATCTCCGGCAGTAAAAGAGCTGCACTTCTGAAACTTGGTACTTCAGTAGAACATGTGACTCCGCTAATCTGTGCAAAGTTTCGTTGCACAATTCGAATAAATGGGGAAGTTATAAACAAAAGCGATATCAACTTTAAAACGCGCTAAATTTTGTTGATGTTTTGCGTATTCAGTTTGTATCGACATATCTCCGGCAGTACAAGAGCTGCACTTCTGAAACTTAGTACTTCAGTAGAAAAGGCCTATCCGCGACTGTCTGCAAAGTTTCGTTGCACAATTCTAAAGAATGGTGAAGTTATAAACAAAAGCGATATCAACTTTAAATCGCACTAAATTTTGTTGATGTTTTGCGTATTCAGTTTGTATCGACATATCTCCGGCAGTACAAGAGCTGCACTTCTGAAACTTGGTACTTCAGTAGAACATGTGACTCCGCTAATCTGTGCAAAGTTTCGTTGCACAATTCGAATAAATGGGGAAGTTATAAACAAAAGCGATATCAACTTTAAAACGCGCTAAATTTTGTTGATGTTTTGCGTATTCAGTTTGTATCGACATATCTCCGGCAGTACAAGAGCTGCACTTCTGAAACTTGGTACTTCAGTAGAAAATGTGACTCCGCTAATCTGTGCAAAGTTTCGTTGCACAATTCGAATAAATGTGGAAGTTATAAACAAAAGCGATATCAACTTTAAAACGCGCTAAATTTTGTTGATGTTTTGCGTATTCAGTTTGTATCGACATATCTCCGGCAGTACAAGAGCTGCACTTCTGAAACTTGGTACTTCAGTGGAAAAGGCCTATCCGCGACTGTCTGCAAAGTTTCGTTGCACAATTCTAAAGAATGGTGAAGTTATAAACAAAAGCGATATCAACTTTAAATCGCACTAAATTTTGTTGATGTTTTGCGTATTCAGTTTGTATCGACATATCTCCGGCAGTACAAGAGCTGCACTTCTGAAACTTGGTACTTCAGTAGAACATGTGACTCCGCTAATCTGTGCAAAGTTTCGTTGCACAATTCGAATAAATGTGGAAGTTATAAACAAAAGCGATATCAACTTTAAAACGCGCTAAATTTTGTTGATGTTTTGCGTATTAAGTTTGTATCGACATATCTCCGGCAGTACAAGAGCTGCATTTCTGAAACTTGGTTCTTCAGTAGAAAATGTGACTCCGCTAATCTGTGCAAAGTTTCGTTGCACAATTCGAATAAATGTGGAAGTTATAAACAAAAGCGATATCAACTTTAAAACGCGCTAAATTTTGTTGATGTTTTGCGTATCTAGTTTGTATCGACATATCTCCGGCAGTACAAGAGCTGCACTTCTGAAACTTGGTACTTCAGTAGAAAAGGCCTATCCGCGACTGTCTGCAAAGTTTCGTTGCACAATTCTAAAGAATGGTGAAGTTATAAACAAAAGCGATATCAACTTTAAATCGCACTAAATTTTGTTGATGTTTTGCGTATTCAGTTTGTATCGACATATCTCCGGCAGTAAAAGAGCTGCACTTCTGAAACTTGGTACTTCAGTAGAATATGTGACTCCGCGTATCTGTGCAAAGTTTCGTTGCACAATTCGAATAAATGTGGAAGTTATAAACAAAAGCGATATCAACTTTAAAACGCGCTAAATTTTGTTGATGTTTTGCGTATTCAGTTTGTATCGACATATCTCCGGCAGTACGAGAGCTGCACTTTTTAAACTTGGTACTTCAGTAGAAAATGTGACTCCGCTAATCTGTGCAAAGTTTCGTTGCACAATTCGAATAAATGTGGAAGTTATAAACAAAAGCGATATCAACTTTAAAACGCGCTAAATTTTGTTGATGTTTTGCGTATTCAGTTTGTATCGACATATCTCCGGCAGTACAAGAGCTGCACTTCTGAAACTTGGTACTTCAGTAGAAAAGGCCTATCCGCGACTGTCTGCAAAGTTTCGTTGCACAATTCTAAAGAATGGTGAAGTTATAAACAAAAGCGATATCAACTTTAAATCGCACTAAATTTTGTTGATGTTTTGCGTATTCAGTTTGTATCGACATATCTCCGGCAGTACAAGAGCTGCATTTCTGAAACTTGGTACTTCAGTAGAAAATGTGACTCCGCTAATCTGTGCAAAGTTTCGTTGCACAATTCGAATAAATGTGGAAGTTATAAACAAAAGCGATATCAACTTTAAAACGCGCTAAATTTTGTTGATGTTTTGCGTATTCAGTTTGTATCGACATATCTCCGGCAGTACAAGAGCTGCACTTCTGAAACTTGGTAC
The DNA here is from genome assembly GCA_963556195.1 of Sepiola atlantica. Lineage (NCBI taxonomy): Eukaryota > Metazoa > Mollusca > Cephalopoda > Sepiida > Sepiolidae > Sepiola > Sepiola atlantica. The sequence continues at coordinate 12,462 of CAUVYP010000554.1, forward strand.
TTCAGTAGAAAAGGCCTATCCGCGACTGTCTGCAAAGTTTCGTTGCACAATTCTAAAGAATGGTGAAGTTATAAACAAAAGCGATATCAACTTTAAATCGCACTAAATTTTGTTGATGTTTTGCGTATTCAGTTTGTATCGACATATCTCTGGCAGTACAAGAGCTGCACTTCTGAAACTTGGTACTTCAGTAGAACATGTGACTCCGCGTATCTGTGCAAAGTTTCGTTGCACAATTCGAATAAATGTGGAAGTTATAAACAAAAGCGATATCAACTTTAAAACGCGCTAAATTTTGTTGATGTTTTGCGTATTCAGTTTGTATCGACATATCTCCGGCAGTACAAGAGCTGCACTTCTGAAACTTGGTACTTCAGTAGAAAATGTGACTCCGCTAATCTGTGCAAAGTTTCGTTGCACAATTCGAATAAATGTGGAAGTTATAAACAAAAGCGATATCAACTTTAAAACGCGCTAAATTTTGTTGATGTGTTGCGTATTCAGTTTGTATCGACATATCTCCGGCAGTACAAGAGCTGCACTTCTGAAACTTGGTACTTCAGTAGAAAAGGCCTATCCGCGACTGTCTGCAAAGTTTCGTTGCACAATTCTAAAGAATGGTGAAGTTATAAACAAAAGCGATATCAACTTTAAATCGCACTAAATTTTGTTGATGTTTTGCGTATTCAGTTTGTATCGACATATCTCCGGCAGTACAAGAGCTGCACTTCTGAAACTTTGTACTTCAGTAGAACATGTGACTTCGCTAATCTGTGCAAAGTTTCGTTGCACAATTCGAATAAATGTGGAAGTTATAAACAAAAGCGATATCAACTTTAAAACGCGCTAAATTTTGTTGATGTTTTGCGTATTCAGTTTGTATCGACATATCTCCGGCAGTACAAGAGCTGCACTTCTGAAACTTGGTACTTCAGTAGAACATGTGACTCCGCTAATCTGTGCAAAGTTTTGTTGCACAATTTGAATAAATGGGGAAGTTATAAACAAAAGCGATATCAACTTTAAAACGCGCTAAATTTTGTTGATGTTTTGCGTATTCAGTTTGTATCGACATATCTCCGGCAGTACAAGAGCTGCACTTCTGAAACTTGGTACTTCAGTAGAAAAGGCCAATCCGCGACTGTGTGCAAAGTTTCGTTGCACAATTCTAAAGAATGGTGAAGTTATAAACAAAAGCGATATCAACTTTAAATCGCACTAAATTTTGTTGATGTTTTGCGTATTCAGTTTGTATCGACATATCTCCGGCAGTACAAGAGCTGCACTTCTGAAACTTGGTACTTCAGTAGAAAATGTGACTCCGCTAATCTGTGCAAAGTTTCGTTGCACAATTCGAATAAATGGGGAAGTTATAAACAAAAGCGATATCAACTTTAAAACGCGCTAAATTTTGTTGATGTTTTGCGTATTCAGTTTGTATCGACATATCTCCGGCAGTACAAGAGCTGCACTTCTGAAACTTAGTACTTCAGTAGAAAAGGCCTATCCGCGACTGTCTGCAAAGTTTCGTTGCACAATTCTAAAGAATGGTGAAGTTATAAACAAAAGCGATATCAACTTTAAATCGCACTAAATTTTGTTGATGTTTTGCGTATTCAGTTTGTATCGACATATCTCCGACAGTACAAGAGCTGCACTTCTGAAACTTGGTACTTCAGTAGAACATGTGACTCCGCTAATCTGTGCAAAGTTTCGTTGCACAATTCGAATAAATGTGGAAGTTATAAACAAAAGCGATATCAACTTTAAAACGCGCTAAATTTTGTTGATGTTTTGCGTATTCAGTTTGTATCGACATATCTCCGGCAGTACAAGAGCTGCACTTCTGAAACTTGGTACTTCAGTAGAAAATGTGACTCCGCTAATCTGTGCAAAGTTTCGTTGCACAATTCGAATAAATGTGGAAGTTATAAACAAAAGCGATATCAACTTTAAAACGCGCTAAATTTTGTTGATGTTTTGCGTATTCAGTTTGTATCGACATATCTCCGGCAGTACAAGAGCTGCACTTCTCAAACTTGGTACTTCAGTAGAAAAGGCCTATCCGCGACTGTCTGCAAAGTTTCGTTGCACAATTCTAAAGAATGGTGAAGTTATAAACAAAAGACATATCAACTTTAAATCGCACTAAATTTTGTTGATGTTTGTCGTATTCAGTTTGTATCGACATATCTCCGGCAGTACAAGAGCTGCACTTCTGAAACTTGGTACTTCAGTAGAACATGTGACTCCGCTAATCTGTGCAAAGTTTCGTTGCACAATTCGAATAAATGTGGAAGGTATAAACAAAAGCGATATCAACTTTAAAACGCGCTAAATTTTGTTGATGTTTTGCGTATTCAGTTTGTATCGACATATCTCCGGCAGTACAAGAGCTGCACTTCTGAAACTTGGTACTTCAGTAGAAAATGTGACTCCGCTAATCTGTGCAAAGTTTCGTTGCACAATTCGAATAAATGTGGAAGTTATAAACAAAAGCGATATCAACTTTAAAACGCGCTAAATTTTGTTGATGTTTTGCGTATTCAGTTTGTATCGACATATCTCCGGCAGTACAAGAGCTGCACTTCTGAAACTTAGTACTTCAGTAGAAAAGGCCTATCCGCGACTGTCTGCAAAGTTTCGTTGCACAATTCTAAAGAATGGTGAAGTTATAAACAAAAGCGATATCAACTTTAAATCGCACTAAATTTTGTTGATGTTTTGCGTATTCAGTTTGTATCGACATATCTCCGGCAGTACAAGAGCTGCACTTCTGAAACTTGGTACTTCAGTAGAACATGTGACTCCGCGTATCTGTGCAAAGTTTCGTTGCACAATTCGAATAAATGTGGAAGTTATAAACAAAAGCGATATCAACTTTAAAACGCGCTAAATTTTGTTGATGTTTTGCGTATTCAGTTTGTATCGACATATCTCCGGCAGTACAAGAGCTGCACTTCTTAAACTTGGTACTTCAGTAGAAAATGTGACTCCGCTAATCTGTGCAAAGTTTCGTTGCACAATTCGAATAAATGTGGAAGTTATAAACAAAAGCGATATCAACTTTAAAACGCGCTAAATTTTGTTGATGTTTTGCGTATTCAGTTTGTGTCGACATATCTCCGGCAGTACAAGAGCTGCACTTCTGAAACTTAGTACTTCAGTAGAAAAGGCCTATCCGCGACTGTCTGCAAAGTTTCGTTGCACAATTCTAAAGAATGGTGAAGTTATAAACAAAAGCGATATCAACTTTAAATCGCACTAAATTTTGTTGATGTTTTGCGTATTCAGTTTGTATCGACATATCTCCGACAGTACAAGAGCTGCACTTCTGAAACTTGGTACTTCAGTAGAACATGTGACTCCGCTAATCTGTGCAAAGTTTCGTTGCACAATTCGAATAAATGTGGAAGTTATAAACAAAAGCGATATCAACTTTAAAACGCGCTAAATTTTGTTGATGTTTTGCGTATTCAGTTTGTATCGACATATCTCCGGCAGTACAAGAGCTGCACTTCTGAAACTTGGTACTTCAATAGAAAATGTGACTCCGCTAATCTGTGCAAAGTTTCGTTGCACAATTCGAATAAATGTGGAAGTTATAAACAAAAGCGATATCAACTTTAAAACGCGCTAAATTTTGTTGATGTTTTGCGTATTCAGTTTGTATCGACATATCTCCGGCAGTACAAGAGCTGCACTTCTCAAACTTGGTACTTCAGTAGAAAAGGCCTATCCGCGACTGTCTGCAAAGTTTCGTTGCACAATTCTAAAGAATGGTGAAGTTATAAACAAAAGACATATCAACTTTAAATCGCACTAAATTTTGTTGATGTTTGTCGTATTCAGTTTGTATCGACATATCTCCGGCAGTACAAGAGCTGCACTTCTGAAACTTGGTACTTCAGTAGAACATGTGACTCCGCTAATCTGTGCAAAGTTTCGTTGCACAATTCGAATAAATGTGGAAGGTATAAACAAAAGCGATATCAACTTTAAAACGCGCTAAATTTTGTTGATGTTTTGCGTATTCAGTTTGTATCGACATATCTCCGGCAGTACAAGAGCTGCATTTCTGAAACTTGGTACTTCAGTAGAAAATGTGACTCCGCTAATCTGTGCAAAGTTTCGTTGCACAATTCGAATAAATGTGGAAGTTATAAACAAAAGCGATATCAACTTTAAAACGCGCTAAATTTTGTTGATGTTTTGCGTATTCAGTTTGTATCGACATATCTCCGGCAGTACAAGAGCTGCACTTCTGAAACTTAGTACTTCAGTAGAAAAGGCCTATCCGCGACTGTCTGCAAAGTTTCGTTGCACAATTCTAAAGAATGGTGAAGTTATAAACAAAAGCGATATCAACTTTAAATCGCACTAAATTTTGTTGATGTTTTGCGTATTCAGTTTGTATCGACATATCTCCGGCAGTACAAGAGCTGCACTTCTGAAACTTGGTACTTCAGTAGAACATGTGACTCCGCGTATCTGTGCAAAGTTTCGTTGCACAATTCGAATAAATGTGGAAGTTATAAACAAAAGCGATATCAACTTTAAAACGCGCTAAATTTTGTTGATGTTTTGCGTATTCAGTTTGTATCGACATATCTCCGGCAGTACAAGAGCTGCACTTCTTAAACTTGGTACTTCAGTAGAAAATGTGACTCCGCTAATCTGTGCAAAGTTTCGTTGCACAATTCGAATAAATGTGGAAGTTATAAACAAAAGCGATATCAACTTTAAAACGCGCTAAATTTTGTTGATGTTTTGCGTATTCAGTTTGTGTCGACATATCTCCGGCAGTACAAGAGCTGCACTTCTGAAACTTGGTACTTCAGTAGAAAAGGCCTATCCGCGACTGTCTGCAAATTTCGTTGCACAATTCTAAAGAATGGTGAAGTTATAAACAAAAGCGATATCAACTTTAAATCGCACTAAATTTTGTTGATGTTTTGCGTATTCAGTTTGTATCGACATATCTCCGGCAGTACAAGAGCTGCATTTCTGAAACTTGGTACTTCAGTAGAAAATGTTACTCCGCTAATCTGTGCAAAGTTTCGTTGCACAATTCGAATAAATGTGGAAGTTATAAACAAAAGCGATATCAACTTTAAAACGCGCTAAATTTTGTTGATGTTTTGCGTATTCAGTTTGTATCGACATATCTCCGGCAGTACAAGAGCTGCACTTCTGAAACTTGGTACTTCAGTAGAAAAGGCCTATCCGCGACTGTCTGCAAAGTTTCGTTGCACAATTCTAAAGAATGGTGAAGTTATAAACAAAAGCGATATCAACTTTAAATCGCACTAAATTTTGTTGATGTTTTGCTTATTCAGTTTGTATCGACATATCTCTGGCAGTACAAGAGCTAACCTCTGAAACTTGGTACTTCAGTAGAACATGTGACTCCGCGTATCTGTGCAAAGTTTCGTTGCACAATTCGAATAAATGTGGAAGTTATAAACAAAAGCGATATCAACTTTAAAACGCGCTAAATTTTGTTGATGTTTTGCGTATTCAGTTTGTATCGACATATCTCCGGCAGTACAAGAGCTGCACTTCTGAAACTTGGTACTTCAGTAGAAAATGTGACTCCGCTAATCTGTGCAAAGTTCCGTTGCACAATTCGAATAAATGTGGAAGTTATAAAAAAAAGCGATATCAACTTTAAAACGCGCTAAATTTTGTTGATGTTTTGCGTATTCAGTTTGTATCGACATATCTCCGGCAGTACAAGAGCTGCACTTCTGAAACTTGGTACTTCAGTAGAACAGGCCTATCCGCGACTGTCTGCAAAGTTTCGTTGCACAATTCTAAAGAATGGTGAAGTTATAAACAAAAGCGATATCAACTTTAAATCGCACTAAATTTTGTTGATGTTTTGCGTATTCAGTTTGTATCGACATATCTCCGGCAGTACAAGAGCTGCACTTCTGAAACTTTGTACTTCAGTAGAACATGTGACTCCGCTAAACTGTGCAAAGTTTCGTTGCACAATTCGAATAAATGTGGAAGTTATAAACAAAAGCGATATCAACTTTAAAACGCGCTAAATTTTGTTGATGTTTTGCGTATTCAGTTTGTATCGACATATCTCCGGCAGTAAAAGAGCTGCACTTCTGAAACTTGGTACTTCAGTAGAACATGTGACTCCGCTAATCTGTGCAAAGTTTTGTTGCACAATTTGAATAAATGGGGAAGTTATAAACAAAAGCGATATCAACTTTAAAACGCGCTAAATTTTGTTGATGTTTTGCGTATTCAGTTTGTATCGACATATCTCCGGCAGTACAAGAGCTGCACTTCTGAAACTTGGTACTTCAGTAGAAAAGGCCTATCCGCGACTGTCTGCAAAGTTTCGTTGCACAATTCTAAAGAATGGTGAAGTTATAAACAAAAGCGATATCAACTTTAAATCGCACTAAATTTTGTTGATGTTTTGCGTATTCAGTTTGTATCGACATATCTCCGGCAGTACAAGAGCTGCACTTCTGAAACTTGGTACTTCAGTAGAACATGTGACTCCGCTAATCTGTGCAAAGTTTCGTTGCACAATTCGAATAAATGTGGAAGTTATTAACAAAAGCGATATCAACTTTAAAACGCGCTAAATTTTGTTGATGTTTTGCGTATTCAGTTTGTATCGACATATCTCCGGCAGTACAAGAGCTGCACTTCTGAAACTTGGTACTTCAGTAGAAAATGTGACTCCGCTAATCTGTGCAAAGTTTCGTTGCACAATTCGAATAAATGTGGAAGTTAGAAGCAAAAGCCGTATCAACTTTAAAACGCGCTAAATTTTGTTGATGTTTTGCGTATTTAGTTTGTATCGACATATCTCCGGCAGTACAAGAGCTGCACTTCTGAAACTTGGTACTTCAGTAGAAAACGCCTATCCGCGACTGTCTGCAAAGTTTCGTTGCACAATTCTAAAGAATGGTGAAGTTATAAACAAAAGCGATATCAACTTTAAATCGCACTAAATTTTGTTGATGTTTTGCGTATTCAGTTTGTATCGACATATCTCCGGCAGTACAAGAGCTGCACTTCTGAAACTTGGTACTTCAGTAGAACATGTGACTCCGCTAATCTGTGCAAAGTTTCGTTGCACAATTCGAATAAATGTGGAAGTTATAAACAAAAGCGATATCAACTTTAAAACGCGCTAAATTTTGTTGATGTTTTGCGTATTCAGTTTGTATCGACATATCTCCGGCAGTAAAAGAGCTGCACTTCTGAAACTTGGTACTTCAGTAGAACATGTGACTCCGCTAATCTGTGCAAAGTTTTGTTGCACAATTTGAATAAATGGGGAAGTTATAAACAAAAGCGATATCAACTTTAAAACGCGCTAAATTTTGTTGATGTTTTGCGTATTCAGTTTGTATCGACATATCTCCGGCAGTACAAGAGCTGCACTTCTGAAACTTGGTACTTCAGTAGAAAAGGCCTATCCGCGACTGTCTGCAAAGTTTCGTTGCACAATTCTAAAGAATGGTGAAGTTATAAACAAAAGCGATATCAACTTTAAATCGCACTAAATTTTGTTGATGTTTTGCGTATTCAGTTTGTATCGACATATCTCCGGCAGTACAAGAGCTGCACTTCTGAAACTTTGTACTTCAGTAGAACATGTGACTCCGCTAAACTGTGCAAAGTTTCGTTGCACAATTCGAATAAATGTGGAAGTTATAAACAAAAGCGATATCAACTTCAAAACGCGCTAAATTTTGTTGATGTTTTGCGTATTCAGTTTGTATCGACATATCTCCGGCAGTAAAAGAGCTGCACTTCTGAAACTTGGTACTTCAGTAGAACATGTGACTCCGCTAATCTGTGCAAAGTTTTGTTGCACAATTTGAATAAATGGGGAAGTTATAAACAAAAGCGATATCAACTTTAAAACGCGCTAAATTTTGTTGATGTTTTGCGTATTCAGTTTGTATCGACATATCTCCGGCAGTACAAGAGCTGCACTTCTGAAACTTGGTACTTCAGTAGAAATGGCCTATCCGCGACTGTCTGCAAAGTTTCGTTGCACAATTCTAAAGAATGGTGAAGTTATAAACAAAAGCGATATCAACTTTAAATCGCACTAAATTTTGTTGATGTTTTGCGTATTCAGTTTGTATCGACATATCTCCGGCAGTACAAGAGCTGCACTTCTGAAACTTGGTACTTCAGTAGAACATGTGACTCCGCTAATCTGTGCAAAGTTTCGTTGCACAATTCGAATAAATGTGGAAGTTATTAACAAAAGCGATATCAACTTTAAAACGCGCTAAATTTTGTTGATGTTTTGCGTATTCAGTTTGTATCGACATATCTCCGGCAGTACAAGAGCTGCACTTCTGAAACTTGGCACTTCAGTAGAAAATGTGACTCCGCTAATCTGTGCAAAGTTTCGTTGCACAATTCGAATAAATGTGGAAGTTAGAAACAAAAGCGATATCAACTTTAAAACGCGCTAAATTTTGTTGATGTTTTGCGTATTCAGTTTGTATCGAAATATCTCCGGCAGTACAAGAGCTGCACTTCTGAAACTTGGTACTTCAGTAGAAAAGGCCTATCCGCGACTGTCTGCAAAGTTTCGTTGCACAATTCTAAAGAATGGTGAAGTTATAAACAAAAGCGATATCAACTTTAAATCGCACTAAATTTTGTTGATGTTTTGCGTATTCAGTTTGTATCGACATATCTCCGGCAGTACAAGAGCTGCACTTCTGAAACTTGGTACTTCAGTAGAACATGTGACTCCGCTAATCTGTGCAAAGTTTCGTTGCACAATTCGAATAAATGTGGAAGTTATTAACAAAAGCGATATCAACTTTAAAACGCGCTAAATTTTGTTGATGTTTTGCGTATTCAGTTTGTATCGACATATCTCCGGCAGTACAAGAGCTGCACTTCTGAAACTTGGTACTTCAGTAGAAAATGTGACTCCGCTAATCTGTGCAAAGTTTCGTTGCACAATTCGAATAAATGTGGAAGTTAGAAACAAAAGCGATATCAACTTTAAAACGCGCTAAATTTTGTTGATGTTTTGCGTATTCAGTTTGTATCGACATATCTCCGGCAGTACAAGAGCTGCACTTCTGAAACTTAGTACTTTAGTAGAAAAGGCCTATCCGCGACTGTCTGCAAAGTTTCGTTGCACAATTCTAAAGAATGGTGAAGTTATAAACAAAAGCGATATCAACTTTAAATCGCACTAAATTTTGTTGATGTTTTGCGTATTAAGTTTGTATCGACATATCTCCGGCAGTACAAGAGCTGCACTTCTGAAACTTGGTACTTCAGTAGAACATGTGACTCCGCTAATCTGTGCAAAGTTTCGTTGCACAATTCGAATAAATGTGGAAGTTATAAACAAAAGCGATATCAACTTTAAAACGCGCTAAATTTTGTTGATGTTTTGCGTATTCAGTTTGTATCGACATATCTCCGGTAGTACAAGAGCTGCACTTCTGAAACTTGGTACTTCAGTAGAAAATGTGACTCCGCTAATCTGTGCAAAGTTTCGTTGCACAATTCGAATAAATGTGGAAGTTATAAACAAAAGCGATATCAACTTTAAAACGCGCTAAATTTTGTTGATGTTTTGCGTATTCAGTTTGTATCGACATATCTCCGGCAGTACAAGAGCTGCACTTCTGAAACTTGGTACTTCAGTAGAAAAGGCCAATCCGCGACTGTCTGCAAAGTTTCGTTGCACAATTCTAAAGAATGGTGAAGTTATAAACAAAAGCGATATCAACTTTAAATCGCACTAAATTTTGTTGATGTTTTGCGTATTCAGTTTGTATCGACATATCTCCGGCAGTACAAGAGCTGCACTTCTGAAACTTGGTACTTCAGTAGAACATGTGACTCCGCTAATCTGTGCAAAGTTTCGTTGCACAATTCGAATAAATGTGGAAGTTATAAACAAAAGCGATATCAACTTTAAAACGCGCTAAATTTTGTTGATGTTTTGCGTATTCAGTTTGTATCGACATATCTCCGGCAGTACAAGAGCTGCACTTCTGAAACTTGGTACTTCAGTAGAAAATGTGACTCCGCTAATCTGTGCAAAGTTTCGTTGCACAATTCGAATAAATGTGGAAGTTATAAACAAAAGCGATATCAACTTTAAAACGCGCTAAATTTTGTTGATGTTTTGCGTATTCAGTTTGTATCGACATATTTCCGGCAGTACAAGAGCTGCACTTCTGAAACTTGGTACTTCAGTAGAAAAGGCCTATCCGCGACTGTCTGCAAAGTTTCGTTGCACAATTCTAAAGAATGGTGAAGTTATAAACAAAAGCGATATCAACTTTAAATCGCACTAAATTTTGTTGATGTTTTGCGTATTCAGTTTGTATCGACATATCTCCGGCAGTACAAGAGCTGCACTTCTGAAACTTGGTACTTCAGTAGAACATGAGACTCCGCTAATCTGTGCAAAGTTTCGTTGCACAATTCGAATAAATGTGGAAGTTATAAACAAAAGCGATATCAACTTTAAAACGCGCTAAATTTTGTTGATGTTTTGCGTATTCAGTTTGTATCGACATATCTCCGGCAGTACAAGAGCTGCACTTCTGAAACTTAGTACTTCAGTAGAAAAGGCCTATCCGCGACTGTCTGCAAAGTTTCGTTGCACAATTCTAAAGAATGGTGAAGTTATAAACAAAAGCGATATCAACTTTAAATCGCACTAAATTTTGTTGATGTTTTGCGTATTCAGTTTGTATCGACATATCTCCGGCAGTACAAGAGCTGCACTTCTGAAACTTGGTACTTCAGTAGAACATGTGACTCCGCTAATCTGTGCAAAGTTTCGTTGCACAATTCGAATAAATGTGGAAGTTATTAACAAAAGCGATATCAACTTTAAAACGCGCTAAATTTTGTTGATGTTTTGCGTATTCAGTTTGTATCGACATATCTCCGGCAGTACAAGAGCTGCACTTCTGAAACTTGGTACTTCAGTAGAAAATGTGACTCCGCTAATCTGTGCAAAGTTTCGTTGCACAATTCGAATAAATGTGGAAGTTAGAAACAAAAGCGATATCAACTTTAAAACGCGCTAAATTTTGTTGATGTTTTGCGTATTCAGTTTGTATCGACATATCTCCGGCAGTACAAGAGCTGCACTTCTGAAACTTAGTACTTTAGTAGAAAAGGCCTATCCGCGACTGTCTGCAAAGTTTCGTTGCACAATTCTAAAGAATGGTGAAGTTATAAACAAAAGCGATATCAACTTTAAATCGCACTAAATTTTGTTGATGTTTTGCGTATTAAGTTTGTATCGACATATCTCCGGCAGTACAAGAGCTGCACTTCTGAAACTTGGTACTTCAGTAGAACATGTGACTCCGCTAATCTGTGCAAAGTTTCGTTGCACAATTCGAATAAATGTGGAAGTTATAAACAAAAGCGATATCAACTTTAAAACGCGCTAAATTTTGTTGATGTTTTGCGTATTCAGTTTGTATCGACATATCTCCGGTAGTACAAGAGCTGCACTTCTGAAACTTGGTACTTCAGTAGAAAATGTGACTCCGCTAATCTGTGCAAAGTTTCGTTGCACAATTCGAATAAATGTGGAAGTTATAAACAAAAGCGATATCAACTTTAAAACGCGCTAAATTTTGTTGATGTTTTGCGTATTCAGTTTGTATCGACATATCTCCGGCAGTACAAGAGCTGCACTTCTGAAACTTGGTACTTCAGTAGAAAAGGCCAATCCGCGACTGTCTGCAAAGTTTCGTTGCACAATTCTAAAGAATGGTGAAGTTATAAACAAAAGCGATATCAACTTTAAATCGCACTAAATTTTGTTGATGTTTTGCGTATTCAGTTTGTATCGACATATCTCCGGCAGTACAAGAGCTGCACTTCTGAAACTTGGTACTTCAGTAGAACATGTGACTCCGCTAATCTGTGCAAAGTTTCGTTGCACAATTCGAATAAATGTGGAAGTTATAAACAAAAGCGATATCAACTTTAAAACGCGCTAAATTTTGTTGATGTTTTGCGTATTCAGTTTGTATCGACATATCTCCGGCAGTACAAGAGCTGCACTTCTGAAACTTGGTACTTCAGTAGAAAATGTGACTCCGCTAATCTGTGCAAAGTTTCGTTGCACAATTCGAATAAATGTGGAAGTTATAAACAAAAGCGATATCAACTTTAAAACGCGCTAAATTTTGTTGATGTTTTGCGTATTCAGTTTGTATCGACATATTTCCGGCAGTACAAGAGCTGCACTTCTGAAACTTGGTACTTCAGTAGAAAAGGCCTATCCGCGACTGTCTGCAAAGTTTCGTTGCACAATTCTAAAGAATGGTGAAGTTATAAACAAAAGCGATATCAACTTTAAATCGCACTAAATTTTGTTGATGTTTTGCGTATTCAGTTTGTATCGACATATCTCCGGCAGTACAAGAGCTGCACTTCTGAAACTTGGTACTTCAGTAGAACATGAGACTCCGCTAATCTGTGCAAAGTTTCGTTGCACAATTCGAATAAATGTGGAAGTTATAAACAAAAGCGATATCAACTTTAAAACGCGCTAAATTTTGTTGATGTTTTGCGTATTCAGTTTGTATCGACATATCTCCGGCAGTACAAGAGCTGCACTTCTGAAACTTAGTACTTCAGTAGAAAAGGCCTATCCGCGACTGTCTGCAAAGTTTCGTTGCACAATTCTAAAGAATGGTGAAGTTATAAACAAAAGCGATATCAACTTTAAATCGCACTAAATTTTGTTGATGTTTTGCGTATTCAGTTTGTATCGACATATCTCCGGCAGTACAAGAGCTGCACTTCTGAAACTTGGTACTTCAGTAGAACATCTGACTCCGCTAATCTGTGCAAAGTTTCGTTGCACAATTCGAATAAATGTGGAAGTTATAAACAAAAGCGATATCAACTTTAAAACGCGCTAAATTTTGTTGATGTTTTGCGTATTCAGTTTGTATCGACATATCTCCGGCAGTACAAGAGCTGCACTTCTGAAACTTGGTACTTCAGTAGAAAATGTGACTCCGCTAATCTGTGCAAAGTTCCGTTGCACAATTCGAATAAATGTGGAAGTTATAAACAAAAGCGATATCAACTTTAAAACGCGCTAAATTTTGTTGATGTTTTGCGTATTCAGTTTGTATCGACATATCTCCGGCAGTACAAGAGCTGCACTTCTGAAACTTGGTACTTCAGTAGAATAGGCCTATCCGCGACTGTTTGCAAAGTTTCGTTGCACAATTCTAAAGAATGGTGAAGTTATAAACAAAAGCGATATCAACTTTAAATCGCACTAAATTTTGTTGATGTTTTGCGTATTCAGTTTGTATCGACATATCTCCGGCAGTACAAGAGCTGCACTTCTGAAACTTTGTACTTCAGTAGAACATGTGACTCCGCTAAACTGTGCAAAGTTTCGTTGCACAATTCGAATAAATGTGGAAGTTATAAACAAAAGCGATATCAACTTTAAAACGCGCTAAATTTTGTTGATGTTTTGCGTATTCAGTTTGTATCGACATATCTCCGGCAGTACAAGAGCTGCACTTCTGAAACTTGGTACTTCAGTAGAACATGTGACTCCGCTAATCTGTGCAAAGTTTTGTTGCATAATTTGAATAAATGGGGAAGTTATAAACAAAAGCGATATCAACTTTAAAATGCGCTAAATTTTGTTGATGTTTTGCGTATTCAGTTTGTATCGACATATCTCCGGCAGTACAAGAGCTGCACTTCTGAAACTTGGTACTTCAGTAGAAAAGGCCTATCCGCGACTGTCTGCAAAGTTTCGTTGCACAATTCTAAAGAATGGTGAAGTTATAAACAAAAGCGATATCAACTTTAAATCGCACTAAATTTTGTTGATGTTTTGCGTATTCAGTTTGTATCGACATATCTCCGGCAGTACAAGAGCTGCACTTCTGAAACTTGGTACTTCAGTAGAACATGTGACTCCGCTAATCTGTGCAAAGTTTCGTTGCACAATTCGAATAAATGTGGAAGTTATAAACAAAAGCGATATCAACTTTAAAACGCGCTAAATTTTGTTGATGTTTTGCGTATTCAGTTTGTATCGACATATCTCCGGCAGTACAAGAGCTGCACTTCTGAAACTTGGTACTTCAGTAGAAAATGTGACTCCGCTAATCTGTGCAAAGTTTCGTTGCACAATTCGAATAAATGTGGAAGTTAGAAACAAAAGCGATATCAACTTTAAAACGCGCTAAATTTTGTTGATGTTTTGCGTATTCAGTTTGTATCGACATATCTCCGGCAGTACAAGAGCTGCACTTCTGAAACTTGGTACTTCAGTAGAAAAGGCCTATCCGCGACTGTCTGCAAAGTTTCGTTGCACAATTCTAAAGAATGGTGAAGTTATAAACAAAAGCGATATCAACTTTAAATCGCACTAAATTTTGTTGATGTTTTGCGTATTCAGTTTGTATCGACATATCTCCGGCAGTACAAGAGCTGCACTTCTGAAACTTGGTACTTCAGTAGAACATGTTACTCCGCTAATCTGTGCAAAGTTTCGTTGCACAATTCGAATAAATGTGGAAGTTATTAACAAAAGCGATATCAACTTTAAAACGCGCTAAATTTTGTTGATGTTTTGCGTATTCAGTTTGTATCGACATATCTCCGGCAGTACAAGAGCTGCACTTCTGAAACTTGGTACTTCAGTAGAAAATGTGACTCCGCTAATCTGTGCAAAGTTTCGTTGCACAATTCGAATAAATGTGGAAGTTAGAAACAAAAGCGATATCAACTTTAAAACGCGCTAAATTTTGTTGATGTTTTGCGTATTCAGTTTGTATCGACATATCTCCGGCAGTACAAGAGCTGCACTTCTGAAACTTGGTACTTCAGTAGAAAAGGCCTATCCGCGACTGTCTGCAAAGTTTCGTTGCACAATTCTAAAGAATGGTGAAGTTATAAACAAAAGCGATATCAACTTTAAATCGCACTAAATTTTGTTGATGTTTTGCGTATTCAGTTTGTATCGACATATCTCCGGCAGTACAAGAGCTGCACTTCTGAAACTTGGTACTTCAGTAGAACATGTGACTCCGCTAATCTGTGCAAAGTTTCGGTGCACAATTCGAATAAATGTGGAAGTTATAAACAAAAGCGATATCAACTTTAAAACGCGCTAAATTTTGTTGATGTTTTGCGTATTCAGTTTGTATCGACATATCTCCGGTAGTACAAGAGCTGCACTTCTGAAACTTGGTACTTCAGTAGAAAATGTGACTCCACTAATCTGTGCAAAGTTTCGTTGCACAATTCGAATAAATGTGGAAGTTATAAACAAAAGCGATATCAACTTTAAAACGCGCTAAATTTTGTTGATGTTTTGCGTATTCAGTTTGTATCGACATATCTCCGGCAGTACAAGAGCTGCACTTCTGAAACTTGGTACTTCAGTAGAAAAGGCCAATCCGCGACTGTCTGCAAAGTTTCGTTGCACAATTCTAAAGAATGGTGAAGTTATAAACAAAAGCGATATCAACTTTAAATCGCACTAAATTTTGTTGATGTTTTGCGTATTCAGTTTGTATCGACATATCTCCGGCAGTACAAGAGCTGCACTTCTGAAACTTGGTACTTCAGTAGAAAATGTGACTCCGCTAATCTGTGCAAAGTTTCGTTGCACAATTCGAATAAATGTGGAAGTTATAAACAAAAGCGATATCAACTTTAAAACGCGCTAAATTTTGTTGATGTTTTGCGTATTCAGTTTGTATCGACATAGGTCCGGCAGTACAAGAGCTGCACTTCTGAAACTTGGTACTTCAGTAGAAAAGGCCTATCCGCGACTGTCTGCAAAGTTTCGTTGCACAATTCTAAAGAATGGTGAAGTTATAAACAAAAGCGATATCAACTTTAAATCGCACTAAATTTTGTTGATGTTTTGCGTATTCAGTTTGTATCGACATATCTCCGGCAGTACAAGAGCTGCACTTCTGAAACTTGGTACTTCAGTAGAACATGAGACTCCGCTAATCTGTGCAAAGTTTCGTTGCACAATTCGAATAAATGTGGAAGTTATAAACAAAAGCGATATCAACTTTAAAACGCGCTAAATTTTGTTGATGTTTTGCGTATTCAGTTTGTATCGACATATCTCCGGCAGTACAAGAGCTGCACTTCTGAAACTTAGTACTTCAGTAGAAAAGGCCTATCCGCGACTGTCTGCAAAGTTTCGTTGCACAATTCTAAAGAATGGTGAAGTTATAAACAAAAGCGATATCAACTTTAAATCGCACTAAATTTTGTTGATGTTTTGCGTATTCGGATTGTATCGACATATCTCCGGCAGTACAAGAGCTGCACTTCTGAAACTTGGTACTTCAGTAGAACATCTGACTCCGCTAATCTGTGCAAAGTTTCGTTGCACAATTCGAATAAATGTGGAAGTTATAAACAAAAGCGATATCAACTTTAAAACGCGCTAAATTTTGTTGATGTTTTGCGTATTCAGTGTGTATCGACATATCTCCGGCAGTACAAGAGCTGCACTTCTGAAACTTGGTACTTCAGTAGAAAATGTGACTCCGCTAATCTGTGCAAAGTTTTGTTGCACAATTCGAATAAATGGGGAAGTTATACACAAAAGCGATATCAACTGTAAAACGCGCTAAATTTTGTTGATGTTTTGCGTATTCAGTTTGTATCGACATATCTCCGGCAGTACAAGAGCTGCACTTCTGAAACTTGGTACTTCAGTAGAAAAGGCCTATCCGCGACTGTCTGCAAAGTTTCGTTGCACAATTCTAAAGAATGGTGAAGTTATAAACAAAAGCGATATCAACTTTAAATCGCACTAAATTTTGTTGATGTTTTGCGTATTCAGTTTGTATCGACATATCTCCGGCAGTACAAGAGCTGCACTTCTGAAACTTGGTACTTCAGTAGAACATGTGACTCCGCTAATCTGTGCAAAGTTTCGTTGCACAATTCGAATAAATGTGGAAGTTATAAACAAAAGCGATATCAACTTTAAAACGCGCTAAATTTTGTTGATGTTTTGCGTATTCAGTTTGTATCGACATATCTCCGGCAGTACAAGAGCTGCACTTCTGAAACTTGGTACTTTAGTAGAAAATGTGACTCCGCTAATCTGTGCAAAGTTTCGTTGCACAATTCGAATAAATGTGGAAGTTATAAACAAAAGCGATATCAACTTTAAAACGCGCTAAATTTTGTTGATGTTTTGCGTATTCAGTTTGTATCGACATATCTCCGGCAGTACAAGAGCTGCACTTCTGAAACTTGGTACTTCAGTAGTTAATGGGACTCCGCTAATCTGTGCAAAGTTTCGTTGCACAATTCGAATAAATGTGGAAGCTATAAACAAAAGCCATATCAACTTTAAAACGCGCTAAATTTTGTTGATGTTTTGCGTATTCAGTTTGTATCGACATATCTCCGGCAGTACAAGAGCTGCACTTCTGAAACTTGGTACTTCAGTAGAAAAGGCCTATCCGCGACTGTCTGCAAAGTTTCGTTGCACAATTCTAAAGAATGGTGAAGTTATAAACAAAAGCGATATCAACTTTAAATCGCACTAAATTTTGTTGATGTTTTGCGTATTCAGTTTGTATCGACATATCTCCGGCAGTACAAGAGCTGCACTTCTGAAACTTGGTACTTCAGTAGAAAAGGCCAATCCGCGACTGTCTGCAAAGTTTCGTTGCACAATTCTAAAGAATGGTGAAGTTATAAACAAAAGCGATATCAACTTTAAAACGCGCTAAATTTTGTTGATGTTTTGCGTATTCAGTTTGTATCGACATATCTCCGGCAGTACAAGAGCTGCACTTCTGAAACTTGGTACTTCAGTAGAAAATGTGACTCCGCTAATTAGTGCAAAGTTTCGTTGCACAATTCGAATAAATGGGGAAGTTATAAACAAAAGCGATATCAACTTTAAAACGCGCTAAATTTTGTTGATGTTTTGCGTATTCAGTTTGTATCGACATATCTCCGGCAGTACAAGAGCTGCACTTCTGAAACTTGGTACTTCAGTAGAAAAGGCCTATCCGCGACTGTCTGCAAAGTTTCGTTGCACAATTCTAAAGAATGGTGAAGTTATAACAAAAGCGATATCAACTTTAAATCGCACTAAATTTTGTTGGTGTTTTGCGTATTCAGTTTGTATCGACATATCTCCGGCAGTACAAGAGCTGCACTGCTGAAACTTGGTACTTCAGTAGAACATGTGACTCCGCTAGTCTGTGCAAAGTTTCGTTGCACAATTCGAATAAATGTGGAAGTTATAAACAAAAGCGATATCAACTTTAAAACGCGCTAAATTGTGTTGATGTTTTGCGTATTCAGTTTGTATCGACATATCTCCGGCAGTACAAGAGCTGCACTTTTGAAACTTAGTACTTCAGTAGAAAAGGCCTATCCGCGACTGTCTGCAAAGTTTCGTTGCACAATTCTAAAGAATGGTGAAGTTATAAACAAAAGCGATATCAACTTTAAATCGCACTAAATTTTGTTGATGTTTTGCGTATTCAGTTTGTATCGACATATCTCCGGCAGTACAAGAGCTGCACTTCTGAAACTTGGTACTTCAGTAGAACATGTGACTCCGCTAATCTGTGCAAAGTTTCGTTGCACAATTCGAATAAATGGGGAAGTTATAAACAAAAGCGATATCAACTTTAAAACGCGCTAAATTTTGTTGATGTTTTGCGTATTCAGTTTGTATCGACATATCTCCGGCAGTACAAGAGCTGCACTTCTGAAACTTGGTACTTCAGTAGAAAATGTGACTCCGCTAATCTGTGCAAAGTTTCGTTGCACAATTCGAATAAATGTGGAAGTTATAAACAAAAGCGATATCAACTTAAAAACGCGCTAAATTTTGTTGATGTTTTGCGTATTCAGTTTGTATCGACATATCTCCGGCAGTACAAGAGCTGCACTTCTGAAACTTGGTACTTCAGTAGAAAAGGCCTATCCGCGACTGTCTGCAAAGTTTCGTTGCACAATTCTAAAGAATGGTGAAGTTATAAACAAAAGCGATATCAACTTTAAATCGCACTAAATTTTGTTGATGTTTTGCGTATTCAGTTTGTATCGACATATCTCCGGCAGTACAAGAGCTGCACTTCTGAAACTTGGTACTTCAGTAGAACATGTGACTCCGCTAATCTGTGCAAAGTTTCGTAGCACAATTCGAATAAATGTGGAAGTTATAAACAAAAGCGATATCAACTTTAAAACGCGCTAAATTTTGTTGATGTTTTGCGTATTCAGTTTGTATCGACATATCTCCGGCAGTACAAGAGCTGTCTTTCTGAAACTTGGTACTTCAGTAGTAAATGTGACTCCGCTAATCTGTGCAAAGTTTCGTAGCACAATTCGAATAAATGTGGAAGTTATAAACAAAAGCGATATCAACTTTAAAACGCGCTAAATTTTGTTGATGTTTTGCGTATTCAGTTTGTATCGACATATCTCCGGCAGTACAAGAGCTGCACTTCTGAAACTTGGTACTTCAGTAGAAAAGGCCTATCCGCGACTGTCTGCAAAGTTTCGTTGCACAATTCTAAAGAATGGTGAAGTTATAAACAAAAGCGATATCAACTTTAAATCGCACTAAATTTTGTTGATGTTTTGCGTATTCAGTTTGTATCGACATATCTCCGGCAGTACAAGAGCTGCACTTCTGAAACTTGGTACTTCAGTAGAACATGTGACTCCGCGTATCTGTGCAAAGTTTCGTTGCACAATTCAAATAAATGTGGAAGTTATAAACAAAAGCGATATCAACTTTAAAACGCGCTAAATTTTGTTGATGTTTTGCGTATTCAGTTTGTATCGACATATCTCCGGCAGTACAAGAGCTGCACTTCTTAAACTTGGTACTTCAGTAGAAAATGTGACTCCGCTAATCTGTGCAAAGTTTCGTTGCACAATTCGAATAAATGTGGAAGTTATAAACAAAAGCGATATCAACTTTAAAACGCGCTAAATTTTGTTGATGTTTTGCGTATTCAGTTTGTATCGACATATCTCCGGCAGTACAAGAGCTGCACTTCTGAGACTTGGTACTTCAGTAGAAAAGGCCTATCCGCGACTGTCTGCAAAGTTTCGTTGCACAATTCTAAAGAATGGTGAAGTTATAAACAAAAGCGATATCAACTTTAAATCGCACGAAATTTTGTTGATGTTTTGCGTATTCAGTTTGTATCGACATATCTCCGGCAGTACAAGAGCTGCATTTCTGAAACTTGGTACTTCAGTCGAAAATGTGACTCCGCTAATCTGTGCAAAGTTTCGTTGCACAATTCGAATAAATGTGGAAGTTATAAACAAAAGCGATATCAACTTTAAAACGCGCTAAATTTTGTTGATGTTTTGCGTATTCAGTTTGTATCGACATATCTCCGGCAGTACAAGAGCTGCACTTCTGAAACTTGGTACTTCAGTAGAAAAGGCCTATCGACGACTGTCTGCAAAGTTTCGTTGCACAATTCTAAAGAATGGTGAAGTTATAAACAAAAGCGATATTAACTTTAAATCGCACTAAATTTTGTTGATGTTTTGCGTATTCAGTTTGTATCGACATATCTCCGGCAGTACAAGAGCTGCACTTCTGAAACTTGGTACTTCAGTAGAACATGTGACTCCGCGTATCTGTGCAAAGTTTCGTTGCACAATTCGAATAAATGTGGAAGTTATAAACAAAAGCGATATCAACTTTAAAACGCGCTAAATTTTGTTGATGTTTTGCGTATTCAGTTTGTACTGACATATCTCCGGCAGTACAAGAGCTGCACTTCTTAAACTTGGTACTTCAGTAGAAAATGTGACTCCGCTAATCTGTGCAAAGTTTCGTTGCACAATTCGAATAAATGTGGAAGTTATAAACAAAAGCGATATCAACTTTAAAACGCGCTAAATTTTGTTGATGTTTTGCGTATTCAGTTTGTATCGACATATCTCCGGCAGTACAAGAGCTGCACTTCTGAAACTTGGTACTTCAGTAGAAAAGGCCTATCCGCGACTGTCTGCAAAGTTTCGTTGCACAATTCTAAAGAATGGTGAAGTTATAAACAAAAGCGATATCAACTTTAAATCGCACTAAATTTTGTTGATGTTTTGCGTATTCAGTTTGTATCGACATATCTCCGGCAGTACACGCGCTGCACTTCTGAAACTTGGTACTTCGGTAGAAAATGTGACTCCGCTAATCTGTGCAAAGTTTCGTTGCACAATTCGAATAAATGTGGAAGTTATAAACAAAAGCGATATCAACTTTAAAACGCGCTAAATTTTGTTGATGTTTTGCGTATTCAGTTTGTATCGACATATCTCCGGCAGTACAAGAGCTGCACTTCTGAAACTTGGTACTTCAGGAGAAAATGTGACTCCGCTAATCTGTGCAAAGTTTCGTTGCACAATTCGAATAAATGGGGAAGTTATAAACAAAAGCGATATCAACTTTAAAACGCGCTAAATTTTGTTGATGTTTTGCGTATTCAGTTTGTATCGACATATCTCCGGCAGTACAAGAGCTGCACTTCTGAAACTTGGTACTTCAGTAGAAAAGGCCTATCCGCGACTGTCTGCAAAGTTTCGTTGCACAATTCTAAAGAATGGTGAAGTTATAAACAAAAGCGATATCAACTTTAAATCGCACTAAATTTTGTTGATGTTTTGCGTATTCAGTTTGTATCGACATATCTCCGGCAGTACAAGAGCTGCACTTCTGAAACTTGGTACTTCAGTAGAACATGTGACTCCGCTAATCTGTGCAAAGTTTCGTTGCACAATTCGAATAAATGTGGAAGTTATAAACAAAAGCGATATCAACTTTAAAACGCGCTAAATTGTGTTGATGTTTTGCGTATTCAGTTTGTATCGACATATCTCCGGCAGTACAAGAGCTGCACTTTTCAAACTTAGTACTTCAGTAGAAAAGGCCTATCCGCGACTGTCTGCAAAGTTTCGTTGCACAATTCTAAAGAATGGTGAAGTTATAAACAAAAGCGATATCAACTTTAAAACGCACTAAATTTTGTTGATGTTTTGCGTATTCAGTTTGTATCGACATATCTCCGGCAGTACAAGAGCTGCACTTCTGAAACTTGGTACTTCAGTAGAACATGTGACTCCGCTAATCTGTGCAAAGTTTCGTTGCACAATTCGAATAAATGGGGAAGTTATAAACAAAAGCGACATCAACTTTAAAACGCGCTAAATTTTGTTGATGTTTTGCGTATTCAGTTTGTATCGACATATCTCCGGCAGTACAAGAGCTGCACTTCTGAAACTTGGTACTTCAGTAGAAAATGTGACTCCGCTAATCTGTGCAAAGTTTCGTTGCACAATTCGAATAAATGTGGAAGTTATAAACAAAAGCGATATCAACTTAAAAACGCGCTAAATTTTGTTGATGTTTTGCGTATTCAGTTTGTATCGACATATCTCCGGCAGTACAAGAGCTGCACTTCTGAAACTTGGTACTTCAGTAGAAAAGGCCTATCCGCGACTGTCTGCAAAGTTTCGTTGCACAATTCTAAAGAATGGTGAAGTTATAAACAAAAGCGATATCAACTTTAAATCGCACTAAATTTTGTTGATGTTTTGCGTATTCAGTTTGTATCGACATATCTCCGGCAGTACAAGAGCTGCACTTCTGAAACTTGGTACTTCAGTAGAACATGTGACTCCGCTAATCTGTGCAAAGTTTCGTAGCACAATTCGAATAAATGTGGAAGTTATAAACAAAAGCGATATCAACTTTAAAACGCGCTAAATTTTGTTGATGTTTTGCGTATTCAGTTTGTATCGACATATCTCCGGCAGTACAAGAGCTGTATTTCTGAAACTTGGTACTTCAGTAGTAAATGTGACTCCGCTAATCTGTGCAAAGTTTCGTAGCACAATTCGAATAAATGTGGAAGTTATAAACAAAAGCGATATCAACTTTAAAACGCGCTAAATTTTGTTGATGTTTTGCGTATTCAGTTTGTATCGACATATCTCCGGCAGTACAAGAGCTGCACTTCTGAAACTTGGTACTTCAGTAGAAAAGGCCTACGCTTATCTCTGCAAAGTTTCGTTGCACAATTCTAAAGAAGGGTTAAGTTATAAACAAAAGCGATATCAACTTTAAATCGCACTAAATTTTGTTGATGGTTTGCGTATTCAGTTTGTATCGACATATCTCCGGCAGTACAAGAGCTGCACTTCTGAAACTTGGTACTTCAGTAGAACATGTGACTCCGCTAATCTGTGCAAAGTTTCGTTGCACAATTCGAATAAATGTGGAAGTTATAAACAAAAGCGATATCAACTTTAAAACGCGCTAAATTTTGTTGATGTTTTGCGTATTCAGTTTGTATCGACATATCTCCGGCAGTACAAGAGCTGCACTTCTGAAACTTGGTACTTCAGTAGAAAATGTGACTCCGCTTATCTGTACAAAGTTTCGTTGCACAATTCGAATAAATGTGGAAGTTATAAACAAAAGCGATATCAACTTTAAAACGCGCTAAATTTTGTTGATGTTTTGCGTATTCAGTTTGTATCGACATATCTCCGGCAGTACAAGAGCTGCACTTCTGAAACTTGGTACTTCAGTAGAAAAGGCCTATCCGCGACTGTCTGCAAAGTTTCGTTGCACAATTCTAAAGAATGGTGAAGTTATAAACAAAAGCGATATCAACTTTAAATCGCACTAAATTTTGTTGATGTTTTGCGTATTCAGTTTGTATCGACATATCTCCGGCAGTACAAGAGCTGCACTTCTGAAACTTGGTACTTCAGTAGAACATGTGACTCCGCTAATCTGTGCAAAGTTTCGTTGCACAATTCGAATAAATGTGGAAGTTATAAACAAAAGCGATATCAACTTTAAAACGCGCTAAATTTTGTTGATGTTTTGCGTATTCAGTTTGTATCGACATATCTCCGGCAGTACAAGAGCTGCACTTCTGAAACTTGGTACTTCAGTAGAAAATGTGACTCCGCTAATCTGTGCAAAGTTTCGTTGCACAATTCGAATAAATGTGGAAGTTATAAACAAAAGCGATATCAACTTTAAAACGCGCTAAATTTTGTTGATGTTTTGCGTATTCAGTTTGTATCGACATATCTCCGGCAGTACCAGAGCTGCACTTCTGAAACTTGGTACTTCAGTAGAAAAGGCCTATCCGCGACTGTCTGCAAAGTTTCGTTGCACAATTCTAAAGAATGGTGAAGTTATAAACAAAAGCGATATCAACTTTAAATCGCACTAAATTTTGTTGATGTTTTGCGTATTCAGTTTGTATCGACATATCTCCGGCAGTACAAGAGCTGCACTTCTGAAACTTGGTACTTCAGTAGAACATGTGACTCCGCTAATCTGTGCAAAGTTTCGTTGCACAATTCGAATAAATGTGGAAGTTATAAACAAAAGCGATATCAACTTTAAAACGCGCTAAATTTTGTTGATGTGTTGCGTATTCAGTTTGTATCGACATATCTCCGGCAGTACAAGAGCTGCACTTCTGAAACTTGGTACTTCAGTAGAAAATGTGACTCCGCTAATCTGTGCAAAGTTTTGTTGCACAATTCGAATAAATGGGGAAGTTATAAACAAAAGCGATATCAACTTTAAAACGCGCTAAATTTTGTTGATGTTTTGCGTATTCAGTTTGTATCGACATATCTCCGGCAGTAAAAGAGCTGCACTTCTGAAACTTGGTACTTCAGTAGAGCATGTGACTCCGCTTATCTCTGCAAAGTTTCGTTGCACAATTCTAAAGAATGGTTAAGTTATAAACAAAAGCGATATCAACTTTAAATCGCACTAAATTTTGTTGATGGTTTGCGTATTCAGTTTGTATCGACATATCTCCGGCAGTACAAGAGCTGCACTTCTGAAACTTGGTACTTCAGTAGAACATGTGACTCCGCTAATCTGTGCAAAGTTTCGTTGCACAATTCGAATAAATGTGGAAGTTATAAACAAAAGCGATATCAACTTTAAAACGCGCTAAATTTTGTTGATGTTTTGCGTATTCAGTTTGTATCGACATATCTCCGGCAGTACAAGAGCTGCACTTCTGAAACTTGGTACTTCAGTAGAAAATGTGACTCCGCTAATCTGTACAAAGTTTCGTTGCACAATTCGAATAAATGTGGAAGTTATAAACAAAAGCGATATCAACTTTAAAACGCGCTAAATTTTGTTGATGTTTTGCGTATTCAGTTTGTATCGACATATCTCCGGCAGTACAAGAGCTGCACTTCTGAAACTTGGTACTTCAGTAGAAAAGGCCTATCCGCGACTGTCTGCAAAGTTTCGTTGCACAATTCTAAAGAATGGTGAAGTTATAAACAAAAGCGATATCAACTTTAAATCGCACTAAATTTTGTTGATGTTTTGCGTATTCAGTTTGTATCGACATATCTCCGGCAGTACAAGAGCTGCACTTCTGAAACTTGGTACTTCAGTAGAACATGTGACTCCGCTAATCTGCGCAAAGTTTCGTTGCACAATTCGAATAAATGTGGAAGTTATAAACAAAAGCGATATCAACTTTAAAACGCGCTAAATTTTGTTGATGTTTTGCGTATTCAGTTTGTATCGACATATCTCCGGCAGTACAAGAGCTGCACTTCTGAAACTTGGTACTTCAGTAGAAAATGTGACTCCGCTAATCTGTGCAAAGTTTCGTTGCACAATTCGAATAAATGTGGAAGTTATAAACAAAAGCGATATCAACTTTAAAACGCGCTAAATTTTGTTGATGTTTTGCGTATTAAGTTTGTATCGACATATCTCCGGCAGTACAAGAGCTGCACTTCTGAAACTTGGTACTTCAGTAGAAAAGGCCTATCCGCGACTGTCTGCAAAGTTTCGTTGCACAATTCTAAAGAATGGTGAAGTTATAAACAAAAGCGATATCAACTTTAAATACCACTAAATTTTGTTGATGTTTTGCGTATTCAGTTTGTATCGACATATCTCCGGCAGTACAAGAGCTGCACTTCTGAAACTTGGTACTTCAGTAGAACATGTGACTCCGCTAATCTGTGCAAAGTTTCGTTGCACAATTCGAATAAATGTGGAAGTTATAAACAAAAGCGATATCAACTTTAAAACGCGCTAAATTTTGTTGATGTTTTGCGTATTCAGTTTGTATCGACATATCTCCGGCAGTACAAGAGCTGCACTTCTGAAACTTGGTACTTCAGTAGAAAATGTGACTCCGCTAATCTGTGCAAAGTTTCGTTGCACAATTCGAATAAATGTGGAAGTTATAAACAAAAGCGATATCAACTTTAAAACGCGCTAAATTTTGTTGATGTTTTGCGTATTCAGTTTGTATCGACATATCTCCGGCAGTACAAGAGCTGCACTTCTGAAACTTGGTACTTCAGTAGAAAAGGCCTATCCGCGACTGTCTGCAAAGTTTCGTTGCACAATTCTAAAGAATGGTGAAGTTATAAACAAAAGCGATATCAACTTTTAATCGCACTAAATTTTGTTGATGTTTTGCGTATTCAGTTTGTATCGACATATCTCCGGCAGTACAAGAGCTGCACTTCTGAAACTTGGTACTTCAGTAGAACATGTGACTCCGCTAATCTGTGCAAAGTTTCGTTGCACAATTCGAATAAATGTGGAAGTTATAAACAAAAGCGATATCAACTTTAAAACGCGCTAAATTTTGTTGATGTTTTGCGTATTCAGTTTGTATCGACATATCTCCGGCAGTACAAGAGCTGCACTTCTCAAACTTGGTACTTCAGTAGAAAAAGGCCTATCCGCGACTGTCTGCAAAGTTTCGTTGCACAATTCTAAAGAATGGTGAAGTTATAAACAAAAGCGATATCAACTTTAAATCACACTAAATTTTGTTGATGTTTTGCGTATTCAGTTTGTATCGACATATCTCCGGCAGTACAAGAGCTGCACTTCTAAAACTTGGTACTTCAGTAGAACATGTGACTCCGCTAATCTGTGCAAAGTTTCGTTGCACAATTCGAATAAATGTGGAAGTTATAAACAAAAGCGATATCAACTTTAAAACGCGCTAAATTTTGTTGATGTTTTGCGTATTCAGTTTGTATCGACATATCTCCGGCAGTACAAGAGCTGCACTTCTGAAACTTGGTACTTCAGTAGAAAATGTGACTCCGCTAATCTGTGCAAAGTTTTGTTGCACAATTCGAATAAATGGGGAAGTTATAAACAAAAGCGATATCAACTTTAAAACGCGCTAAATTTTGTTGATGTTTTGCGTATTCAGTTTGTATCGACATATCTCCGGCAGTAAAAGAGCTGCACTTCTGAAACTTGGTACTTCAGTAGAGCATGTGACTCCGCTTATCTCTGCAAAGTTTCGTTGCACAATTCTACAGAATGGTTAAGTTATAAACAAAAGCGATATCAACTTTAAAACGCGCTAAATTTTGTTGATGTTTTGCGTATTCAGTTTGTATCGACATATCTCCGGCAGTACACGCGCTGCACTTCTGAAACTTGGTACTTCAGTAGAAAATGTGACTCCGCTAATCTGTGCAAAGTTTCGTTGCACAATTCGAATAAATGTGGAAGTTATAAACAAAAGCGATATCAACTTTAAAACGCGCTAAATTTTGTTGATGTTTTGCGTATTCAGTTTGTATCGACATATCTCCGGCAGTACAAGAGCTGCACTTCTGAAACTTGGTACTTCAGTAGAAAAGGCCTATCCGCGACTGTCTGCAAAGTTTCGTATCACAATTCTAAAGAATGGTGAAGTTATAAACAAAAGCGATATCAACTTTAAATCGCACTAAATTTTGTTGATGTTTTGCGTATTCAGTTTGTATCGACATATCTCCGGCAGTACAAGAGCTGCACTTCTGAAACTTGGTACTTCAGTAGAACATGTGACTCCGCTAATCTGTGCAAAGTTTCGTTGCACAATTCGAATAAATGTGGAAGTTATAAACAAAAGCGATATCAACTTTAAAACGCGCTAAATTTTGTTGATGTTTTGCGTATTCAGTTTGTATCGACATATCTCCGGCAGTACAAGAGCTGCACTTCTGAAACTTGGTACTTCAGTAGAAAATGTGACTCCGCTAATCTGTGCAAAGTTTCGTTGCACAATTCGAATAAATGTGGAAGTTATAAACAAAAGCGATATCAACTTTAAAACGCGCTAAATTTTGTTGATGTTTTGCGTATTAAGTTTGTATCGACATATCTCCGGCAGTACAAGAGCTGCACTTCTGAAACTTGGTACTTCAGTAGAAAAGGCCTTTCCTGCGACTGTCTGCAAAGTTTCGTTGCACAATTCTAAAGAATGGTGAAGTTATAAACAAAAGCGATATCAACTTTAAATCGCACTAAATTTTGTTGATGTTTTGCGTATTCAGTTTGTATCGACATATCTCCGGCAGTACAAGAGCTGCACTTCTGAAACTTGGTACTTCAGTAGAACATGTGACTCCGCTAATCTGTGCAAAGTTTCGTTGCACAATTCGAATAAATGTGGAAGTTATAAACAAAAGCGATATCAACTTTAAAACGCGCTACATTTTGTTGATGTTTTGCGTAGTCAGTTTGTATCGACATATCTCCGGCAGTACAAGAGCTGCACTTCTTAAACTTGGTACTTCAGTAGAAAATGTGACTCCGCTAATCTGTGCAAAGTTTCGTTGCACAATTCGAATAAATGTGGAAGTTATAAACAAAAGCGATATCAACTTTAAAACGCGCTAAATTTTGTTGATGTTTTGCGTATTCAGTTTGTATCGACATATCTCCGGCAGTACAAGAGCGGCACTTCTCAAACTTGGTACTTCAGTAGAAAAGGCATATCCGCGACTGTCTGCAAAGTTTCGTTGCACAATTCTAAAGAATGGTGGAGTTATAAACAAAAGCGATATCAACTTTAAATCGCACTAAATTTTGTTGATGTTTTGCGTATTCAGTTTGTATCGACATATCTCCGGCAGTAAAAGAGCTGCACTTCTGAAACTTGGTACTTCAGTGGAACATGTGACTCCGCTAATCTGTGCAAAGTTTCGTTGCACAATTCGAATAAATGTGGAAGTTATAAACAAAAGCGATATCAACTTTAAAACGCGCTAAATTTTGTTGATGTTTTGCGTATTCAGTTTGTATCGACATATCTCCGGCAGTACAAGAGCTGCACTTCTGAAACTTGGTACTTCAGTAGAAAATGTGACTCCGCTAATCTGTGCAAAGTTTTGTTGCACAATTCGAATAAATGGTGAAGTTATAAACAAAAGCGATATCAACTTTAAAACGCGCTTAATTTTGTTGATGTTTTGCGTATTCAGTTTGTATCGACATATCTCCGGCAGTACAAGAGCTGCACTTCTGAAACTTGGTACTTCAGTAGAAAATGTGACTCCGCTAATCTGTGCAAAGTTTCGTTGCACAATTCGAGTAAATGTGGAAGTTATAAACAAAAGCGATATCAACTTTAAAACGCGCTAAATTCTGTTGATGTTTTGCGTATTCAGTTTGTATCGACATATCTCCGGCAGTACAAGAGCTGCACTTCTGAAACTTGGTACTTCAGTAGAAAAGGCCTATCCGCGACTGTCTGCAAAGTTTCGTTGCAGAATTCTAAAGAATGATGAAGTTATAAACACAAGCGATATCAACTTTAAATCGCACTAAATTTTGTTGATGTTTTGCGTATTCAGTTTGTATCGACATATCTCCGGCAGTACAAGAGCTGCACTTCTGAAACTTGGTACTTCAGTAGAACATGTGACTCCGCTAATCTGTGCAAAGTTTCGTTGCACAATTCGAATAAATGTGGAAGTTATAAACAAAAGCGATATCAACTTTAAAACGCGCTAAATTTTGTTGATGTTTTGCGTATTCAGTTTGTATCGACATATCTCCGGCAGTACAAGAGCTGCACTTCTGAAACTTAGTACTGCAGTGGAAAATGTGACTCCGCTAATCTGGGCAAAGTTTCGTTGCACAATTCGAATAAATGTGGAAGTTATAAACAAAAGCGATATCAACTTTAAAACGCGCTAAATTTTGTTGATGTTTTGCGTATTCAGTTTGTATCGACATATCTCCGGCAGTAAAAGAGCTGCACTTCTGAAACTTGGTACTTCAGTAGAGCATGTGACTCCGCTTATCTCTGCAAAGTTTCGTTGCACAATTCTAAAGAATGGTGAAGTTATAAACAAAAGCGATATCAACTTTGAAACGCGCTAAATTTTGTTGATGTTTTGCGTATTCAGTTTGTATCGAGATATCTCCGGCAGTACAAGAGCTGCACTTCTGAAACTTGGTACTTCAGTAGAAAATGTGACTCCGCTAATCTGTGCAAAGTTTCGTTGCACAATTCGAATAAATGTGGAAGTTATAAACAAAAGCGATATCAACTTTAAAACGCGCTTAATTTTGTTGATGTTTTGCGTATTCAGTTTGTATCGACATATCTCCGGCAGTACAAGAGCTGCACTTCTGAAACTTGGTACTTCAGTAGAACATGGGACTCCGCTAATCTGTGCAAAGTGTCGTTGCACAATTCGAATAAATGTGGAAGTTATAAACAAAAGCGATATCAACTTTAAAACGCGCTAAATTTTGTTGATGTTTTGCGTATTCAGTTTGTATCGACATATCTCCGGCAGTACAAGAGCTGCACTTCTGAAACTTGGTACTTCAGTAGAACATGTGACTCCGCTAATCTGTGCAAAGTTTCGTTGCACAATTCGAATAAATGTGGAAGTTATAAACAAAAGCGATATCAACTTTAAAACGCGCTAAATTTTGTTGATTTTTTGCGTATTCAGTTTGTATCGACATATCTCCGGCAGTACAAGAGCTGCACTTCTGAAACTTGGTACTTCAGTAGAAAATGTGACTCCGCTAATCTGTGCAAAGTTTCGTTGCACAATTCGAATAAATGTGGAAGTTATAAACAAAAGCGATATCAACTTTAAAACGCGCTAAATTTTGTTGATGTTTTGCGTATTAAGTTTGTATCGACATATCTCCGGCAGTACAAGAGCTGCACTTCTGAAACTTGGTACTTCAGTAGAAAAGGCCTTTCCTGCGACTGTCTGCAAAGTTTCGTTGCACAATTCTAAAGAATGGTGAAGTTATAAACAAAAGCGATATCAACTTTAAATCGCACTAAATTTTGTTGATGTTTTGCGTATTCAGTTTGTATCGACATATCTCCGGCAGTACAAGAGCTGCACTTCTGAAACTTGGTACTTCAGTAGAACATGTGACTCCGCTAATCTGTGCAAAGTTTCGTTGCACAATTCGAATAAATGTGGAAGTTATAAACAAAAGCGATATCAACTTTAAAACGCGCTAAATTTTGTTGATGTTTTGCGTATTCAGTTTGTATCGACATATCTCCGGCAGTACAAGAGCGGCACTTCTCAAACTTGGTACTTCAGTAGAAAAGGCATATCCGCGACTGTCTGCAAAGTTTCGTTGCACAATTCTAAAGAATGGTGGAGTTATAAACAAAAGCGATATCAACTTTAAATCGCACTAAATTTTGTTGATGTTTTGCGTATTCAGTTTGTATCGACATATCTCCGGCAGTAAAAGAGCTGCACTTCTGAAACTTGGTACTTCAGTGGAACATGTGACTCCGCTAATCTGTGCAAAGTTTCGTTGCACAATTCGAATAAATGTGGAAGTTATAAACAAAAACGATATCAACTTTAAAACGCGCTAAATTTTGTTGATGTTTTGCGTATTCAGTTTGTATCGACATATCTCCGGCAGTACAAGAGCTGCACTTCTGAAACTTGGTACTTCAGTAGAAAATGTGACTCCGCTAATCTGTGCAAAGTTTTGTTGCACAATTCGAATAAATGGTGAAGTTATAAACAAAAGCGATATCAACTTTAAAACGCGCTTAATTTTGTTGATGTTTTGCGTATTCAGTTTGTATCGACATATCTCCGGCAGTACAAGAGCTGCACTTCTGAAACTTGGTACTTCAGTAGAAAATGTGACTCCGCTAATCTGTGCAAAGTTTCGTTGCACAATTCGAGTAAATGTGGAAGTTATAAACAAAAGCGATATCAACTTTAAAACGCGCTAAATTCTGTTGAGGTTTTGCGTATTCAGTTTGTATCGACATATCTCCGGCAGTAAAAGAGCTGCACTTCTGAAACTTGGTACTTCAGTAGAGCATGTGACTCCGCTTATCTCTGCAAAGTTTCGTTGCACAATTCTAAAGAATGGTGAAGTTATAAACAAAAGCGATATCAACTTTGAAACGCGCTAAATTTTGTTGATGTTTTGCGTATTCAGTTTGTATCGAGATATCTCCGGCAGTACAAGAGCTGCACTTCTGAAACTTGGTACTTCAGTAGAAAATGTGACTCCGCTAATCTGTGCAAAGTTTCGTTGCACAATTCGAATAAATGTGGAAGTTATAAACAAAAGCGATATCAACTTTAAAACGCGCTTAATTTTGTTGATGTTTTGCGTATTCAGTTTGTATCGACATATCTCCGGCAGTACAAGAGCTGCACTTCTGAAACTTGGTACTTCAGTAGAACATGGGACTCCGCTAATCTGTGCAAAGTGTCGTTGCACAATTCGAATAAATGTGGAAGTTATAAACAAAAGCGATATCAACTTTAAAACGCGCTAAATTTTGTTGATGTTTTGCGTATTCAGTTTGTATCGACATATCTCCGGCAGTAAAAGAGCTGCACTTCTGAAACTTGGTACTTCAGTAGAGCATGTGACTCCGCTTATCTCTGCAAAGTTTCGTTGCACAATTCTAAAGAATGGTGAAGTTATAAACAAAAGCGATATCAACTTTAAATCGCACTAAATTTTGTTGATGTTTTGCGTATTCAGTTTGTATCGACATATCTCCGGCAGTACAAGAGCTGCACTTCTGAAACTTGGTACTTCAGTAGAAAAGGCCTATCCGCGACTGTCTGCAAAGTTTCGTTGCAGAATTCTAAAGAATGATGAAGTTATAAACACAAGCGATATCAACTTTAAATCGCACTAAATTTTGTTGATGTTTTGCGTATTCAGTTTGTATCGACATATCTCCGGCAGTACAAGAGCTGCACTTCTGAAACTTGGTACTTCAGTAGAACATGTGACTCCGCTAATCTGTGCAAAGTTTCGTTGCACAATTCGAATAAATGTGGAAGTTATAAACAAAAGCGATATCAACTTTAAAACGCGCTAAATTTTGTTGATGTTTTGCGTATTCAGTTTGTATCGACATATCTCCGGCAGTACAAGAGCTGCACTTCTGAAACTTAGTACTGCAGTAGAAAATGTGACTCCGCTAATCTGTGCAAAGTTTCGTTGCACAATTCGAATAAATGTGGAAGTTATAAACAAAAGCGATATCAACTTTAAAACGCGCTAAATTTTGTTGATGTTTTGCGTATTCAGTTTGTATCGACATATCTCCGGCAGTAAAAGAGCTGCACTTCTGAAACTTGGTACTTCAGTAGAGCATGTGACTCCGCTTATCTCTGCAAAGTTTCGTTGCACAATTCTAAAGAATGGTGAAGTTATAAACAAAAGCGATATCAACTTTGAAACGCGCTAAATTTTGTTGATGTTTTGCGTATTCAGTTTGTATCGAGATATCTCCGGCAGTACAAGAGCTGCACTTCTGAAACTTGGTACTTCAGTAGAAAATGTGACTCCGCTAATCTGTGCAAAGTTTCGTTGCACAATTCGAATAAATGTGGAAGTTATAAACAAAAGCGATATCAACTTTAAAACGCGCTTAATTTTGTTGATGTTTTGCGTATTCAGTTTGTATCGACATATCTCCGGCAGTACAAGAGCTGCACTTCTGAAACTTGGTACTTCAGTAGAACATGGGACTCCGCTAATCTGTGCAAAGTGTCGTTGCACAATTCGAATAAATGTGGAAGTTATAAACAAAAGCGATATCAACTTTAAAACGCGCTAAATTTTGTTGATGTTTTGCGTATTCAGTTTGTATCGACATATCTCCGGCAGTACAAGAGCTGCACTTCTGAAACTTGGTACTTCAGTAGAAAATGTGACTCCGCTAATCTGTGCAAAGTTTTGTTTCACAATTCGAATAAATGTGGAAGTTATAAACAAAAGCGATATCAACTTTAAAACGCGCTAAATTTTGTTGATGTTTTGCGTATTATGTTTGTATCGACATATCTCCGGCAGTACAAGAGCTGCACTTCTGAAACTTGGTACTTCAGTAGAAAAGGCCTATCCGCGACTGTCTGCAAAGTTTCGTTGCACAATTCTAAAGAATGGTGAAGTTATAAACAAAAGCGATATCAACTTTAAATCGCACTAAATTTTGTTGATGTTTTGCTATTCAGTTTGTATCGACATATCTCCGGCAGTACAAGAGCTGCACTTCTGAAACTTGGTACTTCAGTAGAACATGTGACTCCGCTAATCTGTGCAAAGTTTCGTTGCACAATTCGAATAAATGTGGAAGTTATAAACAAAAGCGATATCAACTTTAAAACGCGCTAAATTTTGTTGATGTTTTGCGTATTCAGTTTGTATCGACATATCTCCGGCAGTACAAGAGCTGCACTTCTGAAACTTGGTACTTCAGTAGAAAATGTGACTCCGCTAATCTGTGCAAAGTTTCGTTGCACAATTCGAATAAATGTGGAAGTTATAAACAAAAGCGATATCAACTTTAAAACGCGCTAAATTTTGTTGATGTTTTGCGTATTAAGTTTGTATCGACATATCTCCGGCAGTACAAGAGCTGCACTTCTGAAACTTGGTACTTCAGTAGAAAAGGCCTTTCCTGCGACTGTCTGCAAAGTTTCGTTGCACAATTCTAAAGAATGTTGAAGTTATAAACAAAAGCGATATCAACTTTAAATCGCACTAAATTTTGTTGATGTTTTGCGTATTCAGTTTGTATCGACATATCTCCGGCAGTACAAGAGCTGCACTTCTGAAACTTGGTACTTCAGTAGAACATGTGACTCCGCTAATCTGTGCAAAGTTTCGTTGCACAATTCGAATAAATGTGGAAGTTATAAACAAAGAGATATCAACTTTAAAACGCGCTAAATTTTGTTGATGTTTTGCGTATTCAGTTTGTATCGACATATCTCCGGCAGTACAAGAGCTGCACTTCTGAAACTTGGTACTTCAGTAGAAAATGTGACTCCGCTAATCTGTGCAAAGTTTTGTTGCACAATTCGAATAAATGGTGAAGTTATAAACAAAAGCGATATCAACTTTAAAACGCGCTTAATTTTGTTGATGTTTTGCGTATTCAGTTTGTATCGACATATCTCCGGCAGTACAAGAGCTGCACTTCTGAAACTTGGTACTTCAGTAGAAAATGTGACTCCGCTAATCTGTGCAAAGTTTCGTTGCACAATTCGAATAAATGTGGAAGTTATAAACAAAAGCGATATCAACTTTAAAACGCGCTTAATTTTGTTGATGTTTTGCGTATTCAGTTTGTATCGACATATCTCCGGCAGTACAAGAGCTGCACTTCTGAAACTTGGTACTTCAGTAGAAAAGGCCTATCCGCGACTGTCTGCAAAGTTTCGTTGCAGAATTCTAAAGAATGATGAAGTTATAAACACAAGCGATATCAACTTTAAATCGCACTAAATTTTGTTGATGTTTTGCGTATTCAGTTTGTATCGACATATCTCCGGCAGTACGAGAGCTGCACTTCTGAAACTTGGTACTTCAGTAGAACATGTGACTCCGCTAATCTGTGCAAAGTTTCGTTGCACAATTCGAATAAATGTGGAAGTTATAAACAAAAGCGATATCAACTTTAAAACGCGCTAAATTTTGTTGATGTTTTGCGTATTCAGTTTGTATCGACATATCTCCGGCAGTACAAGAGCTGCACTTCTGAAACTTAGTACTTCAGTAGAAAATGTGACTCCGCTAATCTGTGCAAAGTTTCGTTGCACAATTCGAATAAATGTGGAAGTTATAAACAAAAGCGATATCAACTTTTAAACGCGCTAAATTTTGTTGATGTTTTGCGTATTCAGTTTGTATCGACATATCTCCGGCAGTAAAAGAGCTGCACTTCTGAAACTTGGTACTTCAGTAGAGCATGTGACTCCGCTTATCTCTGCAAAGTTTCGTTGCACAATTCTAAAGAATGGTGAAGTTATAAACAAAAGCGATATCAACTTTGAAACGCGCTAAATTTTGTTAGTGTTTTGCGTATTCAGTTTGTATCGACATATCTCCGGCAGTACAAGAGCTGCACTTCTGAAACTTGGTACTTCAGTAGAAAATGTGACTCCGCTAATCTGTGCAAAGTTTCGTTGCACAATTCGAATAAATGTGGAAGTTATAAACAAAAGCGATATCAACTTTAAAACGCGCTAAATTTTGTTGATGTTTTGCGTATTCAGTTTGTATCGACATATCTCCGGCAGTACAAGAGCTGCACTTCTGAAACTTGGTACTTCAGTAGAAAATTTGACTCCACTAATCTGTGCAAAGTTTCGTTGCACAATTCGAATAAATGTGGAAGTTATAAACAAAAGCGATATCAACTTTAAAACGCGCTAAATTTTGTTGATGTTTTGCGTATTCAGTTTGTATCGACATATCTCCGGCAGTACAAGAGCTGCACTTCTGAAACTTGGTACTTCAGTAGAAAATGTGACTCCGCTAATCTGTGCAAAGTTTCGTTGCACAATTCGAATAAATGTGGAAGTTATAAACAAAAGCGATATCAACTTTAAAACGCGCTAAATTTTGTTGATGTTTTGCGTATTATGTTTGTATCGACATATCTCCGGCAGTACAAGAGCTGCACTTCTGAAACCTGGTACTTCAGTAGAAAAGGCCTATCCGCGACTGTCTGCAAAGTTTCGTTGCACAATTCTAAAGAATGGTTAAGTTATAAACAAAAGCGATATCAACTTTAAATCGCACTAAATTTTTTTTGATGTTTTGCGTATTCAGTTTGTATCGACATATCTCCGGCAGTACAAGAGCTGCACTTCTGAAACTTGGTACTTCAGTAGAACATGTGACTCCGCTAATCTGTGCAAAGTTTCGTTGCACAATTCGAATAAATGTGGAAGTTATAAACAAAAGCGATATCAACTTTTAAACGCGCTAAATTTTGTTGATGTTTTGCGTATTCAGTTTGTATCGACATATCTCCGGCAGTAAAAGAGCTGCACTTCTGAAACTTGGTACTTCAGTAGAGCATGTGACTCCGCTTATCTCTGCAAAGTTTCGTTGCACAATTCTAAAGAATGGTGAAGTTATAAACAAAAGCGATATCAACTTTGAAACGCGCTAAATTTTGTTAGTGTTTTGCGTATTCAGTTTGTATCGACATATCTCCGGCAGTACAAGAGCTGCACTTCTGAAACTTGGTACTTCAGTAGAAAATGTGACTCCGCTAATCTGTGCAAAGTTTCGTTGCACAATTCGAATAAATGTGGAAGTTATAAACAAAAGCGATATCAACTTTAAAACGCGCTAAATTTTGTTGATGTTTTGCGTATTCAGTTTGTATCGACATATCTCCGGCAGTACAAGAGCTGCACTTCTGAAACTTGGTACTTCAGTAGAAAATTTGACTCCACTAATCTGTGCAAAGTTTCGTTGCACAATTCGAATAAATGTGGAAGTTATAAACAAAAGCGATATCAACTTTAAAACGCGCTAAATTTTGTTGATGTTTTGCGTATTCAGTTTGTATCGACATATCTCCGGCAGTACAAGAGCTGCACTTCTGAAACTTGGTACTTCAGTAGAAAATGTGACTCCGCTAATCTGTGCAAAGTTTCGTTGCACAATTCGAATAAATGTGGAAGTTATAAACAAAAGCGATATCAACTTTAAAACGCGCTAAATTTTGTTGATGTTTTGCGTATTATGTTTGTATCGACATATCTCCGGCAGTACAAGAGCTGCACTTCTGAAACCTGGTACTTCAGTAGAAAAGGCCTATCCGCGACTGTCTGCAAAGTTTCGTTGCACAATTCTAAAGAATGGTTAAGTTATAAACAAAAGCGATATCAACTTTAAATCGCACTAAATTTTTTTTGATGTTTTGCGTATTCAGTTTGTATCGACATATCTCCGGCAGTACAAGAGCTGCACTTCTGAAACTTGGTACTTCAGTAGAACATGTGACTCCGCTAATCTGTGCAAAGTTTCGTTGCACAATTCGAATAAATGTGGAAGTTATAAACAAAAGCGATATCAACTTTAAAACGCGCTAAATTTTGTTGATGTTTTGCGTATTCAGTTTGTATCGACATATCTCCGGCAGTACAAGAGCTGCACTTCTGAAACTTGGTACTTCAGTAGAAAATTTGACTCCGCTAATCTGTGCAAAGTTTCGTTGCGCAATTCGAATAAATGTGGAAGTTATAAACAAAAGCGATATCAACTTTAAAACGCGCGTAATTTTGTTGATGTTTTGCGTATTCAGTTTGTATCGATATATCTCCGGCAGTACAAGAGCTGCACTTCTGAAACTTGGTACTTCAGTAGAAAAGGCCTATCCGCGACTGTCTGCAAAGTTTCGTTGCACAATTCTAAAGAATGGTGAAGTTATGAACAAAAGCGATATCAACTTTAAATCGCACTAAATTTTGTTGATGTTTTGCGTATTCAGTTTGTATCGACATATCTCCGGCAGTACAAGAGCTGCACTTCTGAAACTTGGTACTTCAGTAGAACATGTGACTCCGCTAATCTGTGCAAAGTTTCGTTGCACAATTCGAATAAATGGGGAAGTTATAAACAAAAGCGATATCAACTTTAAAACGCGCTAAATTTTGTTGATGATTTGCGTATTCAGTTTGTATCGACATATCTCCGGCAGTACAAGAGCTGCACTTCTGAAACTTGGTACTTCAGTAGAAAATGTGACTCCGCTAATCTGTGCAAGGTTTCGTTGCACAATTCGAATAAATGTGGAAGTTATAAACAAAAGCGATATCAACTTTAAAACGCGCTAAAGTTTGTTGATGTTTTGCGTATTCAGTTTGTATCGACATATCTCCGGCAGTACAAGAGCTGCACTTCTGAAACTTGGTACTTCAGTAGAAAAGGCCTATCCGCGACTGTCTGCAAAGTTTCGTTGCACAATTCTAAAGAATGGTGAAGTTATAAACAAAAGCGATATCAACTTTAAATCGCACTAAATTTTGTTGATGTTTTGCGTATTCAGTTTGTATCGACATATCTCCGGCAGTACAAGAGCTGCACTTCTGAAACTTGGTACTTCAGTAGAACATGTGACTCCGCGTATCTGTGCAAAGTTTCGTTGCACAATTCGAATAAATGTGGAAGTTATAAACAAAAGCGATATCAACTTTAAAACGCGCTAAATTTTGTTGATGTTTTGCGTATTCAGTTTGTATCGACATATCTCCGGCAGTACAAGAGCTGCACTTCTTAAACTTGGTACTTCAGTAGAAAATGTGACTCCGCTAATCTGTGCAAAGTTTCGTTGCACAATTCGAATAAATGTGGAAGTTATAAACAAAAGCGATATCAACTTTAAAACGCGCTAAATTTTGTTGATGTTTTGCGTATTCAGTTTGTATCGACATATCTCCGGCAGTACAAGAGCTGCACTTCTGAAACTTGGTACTTCAGTAGAAAAGGCCTATCCGCGACTGTCTGCAAAGTTTCGTTGCACAATTCTAAAGAATGGTGAAGTTATAAACAAAAGCGATATTAACTTTAAATCGCACTAAATTTTGTTGATGTTTTGCGTATTCAGTTTGTATCGACATATCTCCGGCAGTACAAGAGCTGCACTTCTGAAACTTGGTACTTCAGTAGAACATGTGACTCCGCGTATCTGTGCAAAGTTTCGTTGCACAATTCGAATAAATGTGGAAGTTATAAACAAAAGCGATATCAACTTTAAAACGCGCTAAATTTTGTTGATGTTTTGCGTATTCAGTTTGTATCGACATATCTCCGGCAGTACAAGAGCTGCACTTCTGAAACTTGGTACTTCAGTAGAAAATGTGACTCCGCTAATCTGTGCAAAGTTTCGTTGCACAATTCGAATAAATGTGGAAGTTATAAACAAAAGCGATATCAACTTTAAAACGCGCTAAATTTTGTTGATGTTTTGCGTATTCAGTTTGTATCGACATATCTCCGGCAGTACAAGAGCTGCACTTCTGAAACTTGGTACTTCAGTAGAAAAGGCCTATCCGCGACTGTCTGCAAAGTTTCGTTGCACAATTCTAAAGAATGGTGAAGTTATAAACAAAAGCGATATCAACTTTAAATCGCACTAAATTTTGTTGATGTTTTGCGTATTCAGTTTGTATCGACATATCTCCGGCAGTACAAGAGCTGCACTTCTGAAACTTGGTACTTCGGTAGAACATGTGACTCCGCTAAACTGTGCAAAGTTTCGTTGCACAATTCGAATAAATGTGGAAGTTATAAACAAAAGCGATATCAACTTTAAAACGCGCTAAATTTTGTTGATGTTTTGCGTATTCAGTTTGTATCGACATATCTCCGGCAGTACAAGAGCTGCACTTCTGAAACTTGGTACTTCAGTAGAACATGTGACTCCGCTAATCTGTGCAAAGTTTCGTTGCACAATTCGAATAAATGTGGAAGTTATAAACAAAAGCGATATCAACTTTAAAACGCGCTAAATTTTGTTGATGTTTTGCGTATTCAGTTTGTATCGACATATCTCCGGCAGTACAAGAGCTGCACTTCTGAAACTTGGTACTTCAGTAGAAGATGTGACTCCGCTAATCTGTACAAAGTTTCGTTGCACAATTCGAATAAATGTGGAAGTTATAAACAAAAGCGATATCAACTTTGAAACGCGCTAAATTTTGTTGATGTTTAGCGTATTCAGTTTGTATCGACATATCTCCGGCAGTACAAGAGCTGCACTTCTGAAACTTGGTACTTCAGTAGAAAATGTGACTCCGCTAATCTGTGCAAAGTTTCGTTGCACAATTCGAATAAATGTGGAAGTTATAAACAAAAGCGATATCAACTTTAAATCGCACTAAATTTTGTTGATGTTTTGCGTATTCAGTTTGTATCGACATATCTCCGGCAGTACAAGAGCTGCACTTCTGAAACTTGGTACTTCAGTAGAACATGTGACTCCGCTAATCTGTGCAAAGTTTCGTTGCACAATTCGAATAAATGTGGAAGTTATAAACAAAAGCGATATCAACTTTAAAACGCGCTAAATTTTGTTGATGTTTAGCGTATTCAGTTTGTATCGACATATCTCCGGCAGTACAAGAGCTGCACTTCTGAAACTTGGTACTTCAGTAGAAAATGTGACTCCGCTAATCTGTGCAAAGTTTCGTTGCACAATTCGAATAAATGTGGAAGTTATAAACAAAAGCGATATCAACTTTAAAACGCGCTAAATTTTGTTGATGTTTTGCGTATTCAGTTTGTATCGACATATCTCCGGCAGTACAAGAGCTGCACTTCTGAAACTTGGTACTTCAGTAGAAAAGGCCTATCCGCGACTGTCTGCAAAGTTTCGTTGCACAATTCGAATAAATG
>CAUVYP010000555.1:10000-67500 GCA_963556195.1 Sepiola atlantica
GTGTTATTTTTAACAACATAGTTTGATGTTTTCATTTTTTTATAATAAATGATAAATCGTATTTTATCATCAGAATTGGTGGGGGATATATAGCGATGTATTATATTTTTAAGAGCTTTTTCATCCAATTTAAAGTTTGGATGCATTTGGTTACAATAGAATAGATTTATGTAGTGGGAATTATTTAGCTTATTATTAGTAGGATTATCTAAATTTCTAATCATTAATTTTATTTGTTCATCAAGCATATAATTGGGAAATTGATTATTAATTAGGACTTGCTTCATGGTTTTTAATTCATTAAAAAATATTTTTTTGGATGAGAAGATTAATTTTGCACGGTTTAATAGATTTTTTACCATAGCAATATATATATATATATACATATATATATATGGAAAACT
This sequence comes from Sepiola atlantica, assembly GCA_963556195.1. Classification (NCBI taxonomy): domain Eukaryota; kingdom Metazoa; phylum Mollusca; class Cephalopoda; order Sepiida; family Sepiolidae; genus Sepiola; species Sepiola atlantica. Next base: position 10,405 of record CAUVYP010000555.1, read on the forward strand.
AAAGGCGAACTTTTAGGAAAGGTAGAACCCACTGTGAAAAGTATACAGCTCAATATACAGGATAGAGCAGTGGGAAATCGATTACTGATGTTGATTTACAAAAGTTAAATTACTGGACTTAGTGAAAGCAATTATTTTCATATAATAGGGTAAATAGTAATTTATTTGTAATTGTAGGTGGCAATAGAAAGTCTATGTGAGTCCAACCTTTGTGCTGAAAAAGAAATAAAGCAGTTACACGGCCAGCCATTATAAAGTGCATAACGTTTGTTGGATGTAATATTAGAAAGGATTGGTAGGGTCTTATATATATATATATATAGTGTTCCAATCTATGTTTTATAATTAATGGTTCACATAGAGTATTGTACTCTATACACAGTCTACTTAGCAGGGCATTGTTGCCCAACATATGTGTTGTTTTTTTAGACATCTTACTCTACACCGTTCTTATCTGTCTAAAGTTTTTACCTAGTCTTTTTACTGTACATTCATCCATGTTTTAAATATATCTATACATACAATACACATGTCAACATAATTTACAGGATAAAAGTATCTATTTTTTAATTTTTGTTCAGTTACTTAACTTCTTGGGGGTCTAACAATTTATATAGACAGTCAAGTATTCATTTTAAGAATCTTACTACTTCTCAAGCATGTCTTTGCATGTATACAGTCAATTTTGAATTATCTTGAAAGGTAAAATACAATTCTTCATATTATTATATGGTTTTCAATGAGAATACCGATCCTAACCAAAGATGTTCCCTCTCGCTTGTCTCATTTAAATGTTAAAATTAAATCATAAACATCTCTTATGTATCTCTTTTTCATTTTTGTTTAGTTACCTCCATCCTGGGCTAACATATTTTTTGTGAGATATTTCAATAGCTAAGTGTTCATTTTAAGACTCTTATCATCTCTGTATTTATATGTATGAAGTAAATTTTACATTATCTGAAAAGTTAACATACATATCTTTACAAAAATATAGTTTGACGGTCATTATTATTTTATTTTCAATGAGAACACCGATTCTCAACCTTGAAGTTTGCTCTTGCAATGTTGAAGAACTCATTTGAGACAAGATCGTTTCTCAACAGTGTTTTGTGAAAGTGAACATTTGCTCACTTCATAGTTAGTTTTTTTCAAAGTTGAATTCAATTAAACTAATAATTCAATTTGGAAGGAACAAGATTCTCACGTTCTTCATTTAAAAAAAAAATATTTGTTTGTATTGGGGATGAGACATCCAACAGAATGTCTGACATTCACCTGCTATATCTCACTTTTGTGAGTATTCATGTGGTCTCTCAATGTTGAACTCTTTGCAAATGAGGATCCACACATTTCACAAGAATATGGTTTCTCACCCGTGTGTGTTCGCATGTGTAATCTCAAGTTTTGACTCAAGGAAAATGATGATCCACAGACTTCACACCAATAAGGTTTCTCTCCAGTGTGTGTACGCATGTGACCTTTTAAGTGTTGCGTCTGTGAAAATGATAATCCACAATCCTTACAAGAATATGGTTTTTCACCAGTGTGGGTTCGCATATGTGTTTTCAATACAGATTTCCACGAAAATGAGGATCTACATACTTCACAAGAATAAGGTTTCTCCCCAGTGTGTGTTCGCATATGTATTCTCAAGTTATTACGCAAGGAAAACGAAAGTTCACACAATTGACAGTGATAAGGTTTCTCTCCCGTGTGTGTTCGCATATGTAATTTCAATTTTGATTTCTCTGAACATGATATTCCACACACTTGGCAGCAATAAGGTTTTTCTCCAGTATGTGTTCGCATGTGGTTGATCAAGTGTTCGTTCCTAGAAAATGATGATTCACACACTTTACAAGAATATGGTTTCTCGCCAGTGTGTGTTCGCATATGTATTATCAAGGTATGCTGCAAAGAAAACGAAAAATCGCATAATTGACAGTGATAAGGTTTCTCTCCCGTGTGTGTTCGCATATGTAATTTCAATTTTGATTTCTCTATAAATGATGTTCCACACACTTGGCAGCAATAAGGTTTCTCTCCAGTATGTGTTCGCATGTGGTTGATCAAGTGTTCGTTCCTAGTAAATGATGATGTACACACTTTACAAGAATATGGTTTCTCGCCAGTGTGTTTTCGCATATGTATTTTCAAGTTATAACGCAAAGAAAACGAAAATCCACATAGTTGACAGCAATATGGTTTCTCTCCCGTGTGTGTTCGCATATGTAGTTTCAATTTTGAATTTTCTGGAAATGATGCTCCACACACTTGACAGCAATAAGGTTTTTCTCCAGTGTGTGTTTGCATGTGTTTTGTTAAGTGGGGCTTCTGTGAAAATGATGATTCACACACTGCACAAGAATAAGGTTTCTCTCCCGTGTGTATCCGTATGTGTCTTGTCAAAGATGTTCTACTGGAACATGAAAATTTACACACTTCACATAAATAAGGTTTCGTGTGTGTTTTCATGTGTTTTTTCAAATAAGAATTCTTAGAAAACATAGAATTGCATATGTCGCATGAGTAATCTTTTTTCATGCTGCTTTTTTCCATCTTTATATTTTATGAATTAGATAAAAATATAGATCCTCAGCCATAAACCTAATTTGGTTTGCTCACTCATCTTTTAAATGAAATTTTAATTATGTTTTACTTCAGATTCTAAAGAAAAACATATACAAGCATCAAAAGTATAAACTCTCCATTCTGAATAATTCAAACACAAGCATCTACTGTTTGAGATATATATATATATATATATATATTATATATATATATAATTTAGTAACTAAAGAATATTGTATCTGATGATTAATACACTTCCTTTGTCTCCTGCGTTTTTATTGTTTGAGTCATAAACATGGAATCTCTGACTTTAAGCTTTTCTCTCCTTTCATGGTTCTTTAAATACACGTTTTCTCATGAAATAAAATCATGCTACCTCTCTCCAATCTTTCCATGTGTTTTTCAGGTTTTCATTTTTGGAAAATCCAATTAACTTTGAATATTTTTTCCCATTTCACTGATGGAAATGCTCAGAAACAATTGATGCTTTTTGTTTCGATTTTTAACGGTTTGATTCACATCATCCAATTAAATATTTATTTAGATTCACATTGTCCAGTCAAATATTTATTTAGATTCACATTGTCCAGTTAAATATTCATTTAGATTCACATTATCCAGTCAAATATTTATTAAGATTCACATTATCCAGTCAAATATTTATTAAGATTCACATTATCCAGTCAAATATTTATTAAGATTCACATTATCCAGTCAAATATTTATTTAGATTCACATTGTCCAATTAAATATTTATTTAGATTCACATTGTCCAGTCAAATATTTATTTAGATTCACATTGTCCAATTAAATATTTATTTAGATTCACATTATCCAATTAAATATTTATTTAGATTCACATTGTCCAATTAAATATTTATTTAGATTCCCATTTTCCAATTCAATATTTATTTAGATTCACATTGTCCAGTCAAATATTTATTTAGATTCACATTGTCCAATTAAATATTAATTTAGATTCACATTATCCAATTAAATATTTATTTAGATTCCCATTTTCCAATTCAATATTTATTTAGATTCACATTGTCCAGTCAAATATTTATTTAGATTCACATTATCCAATTAAATATTAATTTAGATTCACATTGTCCAATTAAATATTTATTTAGATTCCCATTTTCCAATTCAATATTTATTTAGATTCACATTGTCCAGTCAAATATTTATTTAGATTCACATTATCCAATTAAATATTAATTTAGATTCACATTGTCCAATTAAATATTTTAGATTCACATTGTCCAATCAAATATTTATTTAGATTCACATTGTCCAATTAAATATTTATTTAGATTCACATTATCCAATTAAATATTAATTTAGATTCACATTATCCAATTAAATATTTATTTAGATTCCCATTTTCCAATTCAATATTTATTTAGATTCACATTGTCCAGTCAAATATTTATTTAGATTCACATTGTCCAATTAAATATTAATTTAGATTCACATTATCCAATTAAATATTTATTTAGATTCCCATTTTCCAATTCAATATTTATTTACATTCACATTGTCCAGTCAAATATTTATTTAGATTCACATTATCCAATTAAATATTAATTTAGATTCACATTATCCAATTAAATATTTATTTAGATTCCCATTTTCCAATTCAATATTTATTTAGATTCACATTGTCCAGTCAAATATTTATTTAGATTCACCTTATTAAATTAAATATTTACTTAGATTCACATTATCCAATTAAATATTTACTTAGATTCACATTATCCAATTAAATATTTACTTAGATTCTAATCATTAAATTAAATATTTACTTAGATTCACATTGTCCAGTCAAATATTTATTTAGATTCACATTATCCAATTAAATATTTATTTAGATTCACATTATCCAATTAAATATTTATTTAGATTCACATTATCCAATTAAATATTTACTTAGATTCTAATCATTAAATTAAATATTTACTTAGATTCACATTGTCCAGTCAAATATTTATTTAGATTCACATTATCCAATTAAATATTTATTTAGATTCACATTATCCAATTAAATATTTATTAAGATTCACATTATCCAATTAAATATTTACTTAGATTCTAATCATTAAATTAAATATTTACTTAGATTCACATTGTCCAATTAAATATTTATTTAGATTCCCATTTTCCAATTCAATATTATTTAGATTCACATTGTCTGATTAATTTTTTTTTTAGATTCACATTATCCAATTAAATATTTATTTAGATTCACATTGTCCAATTAAATATTTTAGATTCACATTGTCCAATTAAATATTTATTTAGATTCACATTATCCAATTCAATATTTATTTAGATTCACATTATCCAATTAAATATTTACTTAGATTCTAATCATTAAATTAAATATTTACTTAGATTCACATTATTCAATCAAATATTTATTTAGATTCACATTATATAATTAAATATTTATTGAGGTTCACATTATCTTATTAAATATTTACTTAGATTAATTTGCGGTATAAATATAACATCCTTATTTTGCCTAGAAAGAGCTATACGTGTGTATATTTATATGTATACATGAAGTTCAGTATATGTGTATATCTTTGTTTCCTAACCTAATGAACGAATGATTGTTTTCAAGTTTTAATTGTCAGAAAAATATACGGTTATATTTAAACAATAGAAATTATTACAAACATTTGAACCACTTAAAATTAGATTATTATTATTATTTATATGTTAAAAAATTGCCTACATTTCGGTGAATTCTTCTGTTTATTTTATATCTTCAGTTCATTTTATAAAAACAATCATTTCTTCTTAATTTCTTTAGTTATTTCATGGAAAAAGATTTGTTCATATTTCAGTGTATATTTGATAACATATTTTCTGCCTTCACAACATTTTCTCCTCAGGATTTCTAAATATAGAAATTGGAATGAAGAATTATGTACAGTCATTAATTGAATTAATTTCTTCTTCTCCACTGCAATTGATATCTGTGAATAAAAAAAATAATGTTTTTAATAAGTTATGATAAAAAAAATCATGTTTTTAATAAGTTATGATAAAAAAAATCATGTTTTTAATAAGTTATGATAAACAAAATCATGTTTTAATAAGTTATGATAAACAAAATTTTTAACATCTAGTTGAAGTTTTAAAATAAATTTTACATTTTTTTTTAAAATCATCTAGGCCTAAATATTTGTCTAGCATAAAATTAATTTTTTAATGAAAATATTTCCATTTAATTGCTAAAATATTTTTGTCCTCATATTTAAAAATTTCAGTATACCCAAACGTAAACGACTCGAATGAACATAAACACACACACAGAATACATACATATGCATACATCTAGTAAACATACATACATATAGATATATGTAGTAATCTCATCAATCCTATCAACAATAATACATACACACCTATGTATACGTACATGTCACACATACACAGAGTGAAACACAACTACGAAAATGCATCATACACATGCACAACACAGATGGATACATATGGCAATCCAACCATACAATTACACATACATGCACAGAGTAAGTCAATCCTAACCATACTTACACATACATGCACATAGTAAGTCAATCCTAACCATACAATTACACATACATGCACAGAATAAGTCAATCCTAACCATACAATTACACATACATGCACAGAATAAGTCAATCCTAACCATACAATTACACATACATGCACAGAATAAGTCAATCCTAACCATACAATTACACATACATGCACAGAATAAGTCAATCCTAACCATACAATTACACATACATGCACACAATAAGTCAATCCTAACCATACAATTACACATACATGCACAGAATAAGTCAATCCTAACCATACAATTACACATACATGCACAGAATAAGTCAATCCTAACCATACAATTACATATGCATGCACAGAATAAGTCAATCGCAACCATACAATTACACATACATGCACACAATAAGTCAATCGTAACCATACAATTACACATACATGCACAGAATACGTCAATCCTAACCATACAATAACACATACATGCACAGAATAAGTCAATCGTAACCATACAATTACACATACATGCACAGAATAAGTCAATCGTAATCATACAATTACACATACATGCACAGAATAAGTCAATCGTAACCATACAATTACACATACATGCACAGAATAAGTCAATCGTAATCATACAATTACACATACATGCACAGAATAAGTCAATCGTAATCATACAATTACACATACATGCACAGAATAAGTCAATCGTAACCATACAATTACACATACATGCACAGAATAAGTCAATCGTAATCATACAATTACACATACATGCACAGAATAAGTCAATCGTAATCATACAATTACACATACATGCACAGAATAAATCAATCGTAATCATACAATTACACATACATGCACAGAATAAGTCAATCGTAATCATACAATTACACATACATGCACAGAATAAGTCAATCGTAATCATACAATTACACATACATGCACAGAATAAGTCAATCGTAATCATACAATTACACATACATGCACAGAATAAGTCAATAGTAACCATACACTTACACATACATGCACAGAATAAGTCAATCGTAATCATACAATTACACATACATGCACAGAATAAGTCAATCGTAATCATACAATTACACATACATGCACAGAATAAGTCAATTGTAATCATACAATTACATATGCATGCACAGAATAAGTCAATCGTAACCATACAATTACACATACATGCACAGAATAAGTCAATCGTAATCATACAATTACACATACATGCACAGAATAAGTCAATCGTAACCATACAATTATACATACAGCACGCAGCAAAATTGGATAACAGAGTGCACTAGTACCCGTAAAACACATACAAAGATGAATTCATTTAAACATGAAGACCATTAACAGTTACACAAAAAACATTATTCTTGCTCCTTTTCACAATACAAAATATTTTCCAATCTGATCAAATGGTCAGTGGTACTTCTTTTCTTCCTGAAACAAGATTGTAGATCTGATATCAGATTGTTCGATTCCAGATACCATGTCAATCTGTCATTTATCATTCTCTCCATTACTTTACAGTGACAACTGGTTAAGGCAATTGGTCGATGGTCTGAAAGCTTATCAGAATTTTTTCCCATCTTGGGTATGGGAATCACTGTGGCTTGTCTCCAGAGATCTGAGATTTTCCCGCTCATCCACACCTCGTTATAGATGTCTAGAAGGTATCTGGTGGACACCTGTGGTAAGTTTTTGAGAAATTCGTAGCATATATCGTCTGGGCCGACCACTGTATTGTGAGTTTTAGCGAGTGACTCACTAAGCTATGATGCCGTGAAGGGTTGATTATAATGTTCAGTGTTTTTACAAGTGAAATTGAGAATTTTCTTTTCTTCGGCTTTCTTAATTCTTTTGAATTTTTCAGTCTGACCCTTGGAGCCAGACATTTCTGCAAAGTTGTCTACCAAGGCATTAGAAATTTCTTTCTTATCTGTGATTTTTACACCACCTGATATCAGGTGTTTAATTGGCAGACTGCTATTTTTCCCAGCTATTTTTCTCTTCATGGTCCATATTGTTTTAGAGTTGGTGTTTGAATTTTTTTTCGATATATACTGTCGCCACAAATTTCTCTTGGACTCTTTAATCGTCCACCGAGCTTTGGCTCTTTTGATTTTAAATAAGTCTAAATTCTCCCGAGTGGGATTAGACTTGAACCTTCTGACATTCTCTGTTAAACCAATGGTTTTGTTTACTGTGACTTGCAGATCACTTTGGTACACAGTCCTCGGCTATTTCTATCAGTGTCTCTGTAAAGTAGATGGCATGATCCGTTTCATTGAGATTGGTATTAGCTGTTAATTTTTCTTGGCATGTTTCTTGGAATCTCTTCCAGTCTGCTTTCTGCAGATTCCATCTTGGTAGTCTATCTTCCAGTTGAGGACCTGTGCTTTCCAGAATAATTGGAAAGTGGTCGCTACCACATGTCTCTTCATGTGCTTTCCATGTATAGTCCATGAAAATTGCTGGATCACACATAGTCAAATCCAGCGCTGAATATGTTCCCATTGCTGGGTGTAGATATGTGCTGGTTTTATTATTGTAGAGGCAAAGGTTATTCTGATCTAGAATTTTCCCAACAATTCGGCCTTTTTTATCGGTGATTTTACTGCCCCACATTTCATTGTGACTATTAAAATCACCTAACAATATCATTGGTTTGGGTAATTGACTTATTAACTCATTCAGCCTGAATTCAACTATGTTCTCACCTGGTGGCAGATAAATGGAACAAATTGTGATCGTCTTATGCAATGTTACTGATACAGCAACCGCCTGCATGTTTGTGTCAAGCAGCACCTGACTCTGCGGAACTGTATTTTTAACAATTATAGTTGCTCCGCCAGAGGCTCTATCGGTTTCTTCTTTTATATGATTGTACACATTGTAGTTTTTTGTTTTAAATACACTATCTTGCCTGAGGAATGTTTCCTGTAGGCAAACAACTGCTGGGCACATTCTCATAAGAAGCTTTAACGCCTCTTACGTTCCATTGGATTATTTTATCTCCCATGGTTTTGATTTTGATTGAGGGAGGGGGGCTATTTGTTTAGTTTGTTTCTTTTTTTTTCCGTGTTTTCATCCTCTGTCGCCATCATGTCCAGAGTCTCAAATCGGTTTTTAGTCAAGTTGACACTGATTTTTGGCTTTGGCTTCCGAAGTGATTTTTCTTTTTTTTCCGGTTCAGGATTTTTACCTGGAGACTTTTTTGGGCGATCTTTTTGGATCCCTTTCTCTTTCACAGTAGGTTCAGCTGTCTCGTTTGTGTTGGTCTGTGGTAGTGCATCTTGAATGGGGGTAACCGGTTGAGTAGAGGGTAAATTAAAAATAACCGGTTGAGTAGGAGGTAGATTCCAAATGTTTTACTCGCTTGGTTCCGCCTGTTGCTTTTGAACGGCAACCGGTTGAGGAGGATGTGTTTTCCAAATGCTTTCTTCTCTGGTTCTTCATACTCTTTCGTGATTGCATTTTGGAAAGCTGGCCAGTCTCCCGGTCCAAGCTGAAGTAACCGTTCTATTAGTTTTTTATATTTATTATCCTCTCTATTCACCACTGGGGACACAGCCTGAGAATATGTATTTCCTCTAGTTATGTCAACCACCTTTCTTGCTTCCTGAAAGGAAATGCCTCTGGTATGTTTGACAGTCAATATTTCCTTCTCTCTTCCATTTTTCACAGATGTTTGCATAAACTGGGTGGTCACCACCACAGTTTGCACATGTGTGCTTCCCTTTACACCCATCCATAGAGTGGTCAGGGTCTCTTTCTCCACATTTCCCACATGTCTGCTTGCCGTTACATTTGGTTTCATGGTGTCCATACTTCTGGCATCTGTAACACCGAAGAGAATTAGGGATGTACTGCTCGGCTTTTTTAATAGTATACTTGATCTTTATTTTTTTAGGTATTGTTGGTATATCGAATGTCATCACATATGTGTTTGTCTGTATTGTTTTATTTTCTCTTTTAATAGAGATTCTTTTTACTTCCGTTACCCCCTGGGACTTCAGCTCAGCAGAAAATCAGCATATCTTTTCTTTTCTACTTTGACCAGGATGTTTCCATTGGCCAGTTTTTTTTTTTACATTTTTTGGGGTCATATGAGCTGAAATTATCTTTTCAATTACAAAGGGAGACAATGTTGTGAGTTTTGGTTCCTCCAAAGTTTCCAGGACAATAAATCTCGGGAATTTATTCTGGTCACTTCTTTCTTCTTCTCTTTCTGAACTAGAGTCTCTATGGACTAGTTTTGTGGTTCTGTTAGGAGCCATAAATTGTTTGGTTTTTATTCACCATTCCTGCTCCCCACCCACCACGGAGCCCACTATGGGAATTGCCAAGGGGAAAACCCAATCGCCTTGACAAGACAGGGCTACAGGAATGGTATACTCAACCCGATCGTGATCACAAGCACCCGTGTTCCATCGATTTCTCTACCCACTAATAGGGAAACGTCCGGGGCACACAGTCATGTTGCGGTCATGTCTCTCACAAGTTGATTGACCCTTGCCACCACCTTCTAGCACGTATAAACTGGAATGGGTATTGATAACTTATGCAGTTGATCAATTTTATTATTGGAAACGATTGGGGAAGTTGGAAAAAAAATAAGTGCTAGGGCAAGACGTAACTAGCCGATTGATCGGATCGGGCCTCTCTGACTTCCCGTCTAGCCGAAGTAAGGACCGAAGTAGAGTGTTGCAAGTCACGTGATCATTTATGCAAGCAGGCCACGGACCGCTCAGCCACCAGGATCCTGTCCTAAAACATCACGGTTCGCCACCCACTGCAAACAGGTGGCCCTGTTTTCGGGGGGGGGGGGGTGGTACCCCTCTGCATGGGGTTGCAGTCGGCTAATTCGCGGCCCTGCCAACAGGGTACTCATAGCTAATAAATCTTTCAATCAGTATTTACATGTGAAATTAGATACTCAGATCGAACAGTAATTTTTATTGCGTTTGGTAAAAGTTATTCGTTGTTTGTAACCCTTTTTCTTCTTGTTAACTATCTGGCGCTACCAGATCAGGCTGTCTGAACGTATCAGCTTCCTGATCAAAAATGCACCAAGCATTGATGTTATTGTTTTTCTCTTTTCCCTTTGAAAAACTCAATCATGTTCTGCAAAGGCAAAAACAATTTGTTTCCTCTACAAAACAACCCAACCAAACACCATGAATAAATACATGAACATATAAAGAACTTGAAGCATAAAAACTTTTTACCAAAATGGTTGTATTCGGCATTAAATAATCCAAAAAAGGGTTTATATGCTGTAAAACCAAGCAACTAACCTTTGGGTGCTTGTACAGAGAAGCGTCCGTATTAAATCATCAATACCACAACAACAAAAAACATTATTATATACTTACGCAGCAGATTTAAATAAGTATCCTCACCAAAAAGTAGGAAAAATGATCAAGTAGAATTTTAATTAAAAATAAAAATCAGTTTCATCGTATTTTGATGACTGCCATTGATTTATTACTTGTTATTGTGACAGACTGGATTATCTCCCCCTGAATTTCGTTATTTTCGCTCGAATCAATGGCCGACCCGATTAAACGATATAACGGATTTCTATTTTTTTATTACAATTCTACTCGATAGTTTTTGCTAATTTTTGGTGTACAAACCTATTTTTGCTTGATACATAAATATTTCAAAGAGTTTTCGGATTAATTTAATTGGAATTGCGATTTTCAGATGTACGCTTATCTGTACAAGCACCTAACTTTGTTAACGATACTGAACAATCGTCCTTCTCTCGTTTGTCTCTACTAATAAACCACTCAATACGAGCAAACACAGTGTGACACTTTTGGGTGTCTAAAATATGATTTAAGTAAAAATTAATTGTTTGGCCACAAGGAAACCCTGTGGACACGAATTTTACTCTCTTTCATAATAAGCGACCTTACATTAAAACAATTGCTATTAAAGGTCTTTAAATTACAACTATTACGAATAAGTAAATTTTGAGAATACGGTCAATTTTTAGCTTATACCCTACAAACATGTAAACAGCCTGAAAAAAAAAAACTTCGCTAAGAAGGAATTTAAAAATTATTTTAAATATTTTAGAATGGGAATCACTTTCCTACGTAAATTTAACGTAAAATGGGCCCCCAATTCCTGGCCAGTCAGCGGTAAATGGAGACTGCCTTTAAAACAAATTTTTAAAAAATGTGTTTGATTCGGGCATCGTTTATGGCGATGTGGGAGCACACTCATGGTTTGAGCGCGTACATTCATTCGTTTATCGGTAAAATTTAATTTTATTTATAAAATAAAAATACCTGATTAATTTACGTGATTTTTGGTATAGGATATTTTCAACCTGTGACAGGTACGTACATCAAACAGATATTATTCAGTTTGTTTTTTTATATATGTTTTCAAATGTCTCCTCTCATCTGGATAAGCACCAGACATTGTTATGTACTTACGTGGTAGCTGAAAAGAATACTGTACACCAAAAATTATGCAAATTCATCCAGTATTTATTAAATTAAAAAAAATTTAAAAACGATTTTATCTATATGTCGCCATTTTTCTCATATTTTGACTTTTTCCCAATGTTATTTCTTTTGTCTACTTAGTAAGCTGAAATGTCTACCGATACGTAAGATCGTTTTTTTTTTGTGTGTTCTTATAATTAAATAAATACTGGATGAATTTGCGTAATTCAATACAATCTAATTTTCAGCTAACACGTAAGTAGATCATAAAGTTTTTAGATTTCTTTAAATATTTTAATGTCATTGTGAAACAGCAGAAGCACCAACATTTGTTCTTAAAAATTCTCGGGAACAGGTCAAAACGTCACCAAGTCAAAACGTCACCAAATTTTTTTCGGTAAATTTTTACTATCCATTCCCAGCGCAGTTTACCTCTTAAAAAAATTCAAATTCTACTTTTTTTGTGCAAATACATTTAAACAGCCTAAAAAAATATCCGCAAAGAAAGAATTAAAAAAGAAAATTAAATATTTAAGATTTTAGAGTGGGGGTTCACTTTCCTTTATAAATTTAACGTAAAATGAGCACCCATTTCCTGGCCAGTTAGCGTGAAACGAGACATATAACCGACTTGAGTTTTTAATAAAAACACGTAAAAATTTAGCGATTTTCGTGTTTTTTTTGGGGGGGGGGGATAACCAACTTGACTTTTCAATTCTTTTTTATTTATTAAATAAAAGCACGTAGAAATTTAGCCAAATCAGTATTTTTTTTTGGGGGGGGGGGAGAAATCTGAAGTTAACGAATTATAGTAAAATAAACAAAACAAATAAACCACGATGGAAAATACTTAAAACATTTTGGTACTTCTGCAGTTTACGGATCGTGCTGAAATCATTTGGCTCTTGTATGGATCGGGTACACCGGCGAAATTTATTTTTAGAAGAGTTCCAATGGTGTAAGGGGCAGATAACTCTCCTTTTTTTAGTACGCAATTTCTCCGAAAATGGGAAATATCCATTTTTAAATAAGAAGTCATGCAAATTCAATTAATAGAACATTTTTCGAAGAAATAACAATTTGGGAAAATCAACAGTATATTTTTTCATTTCAAAACTCTTATTGTCATAATTTAAAAAAAAACATGTGTAACCTTTTTTTTCAAGACTCTTATTGTCATAATTTTAAAAAACACATAACCTTTTTTTCAAGACTCTTATTGGACTCTTATAAAATGTTCTATTAATTGAATTTGCATGACTTATTTAAAAATGGATATTTTCTGATTTTCGGAGAAATTGCGTACTAAAAAAAGAGTTATCTGCCCCTTACACCATTGGAACTTTTCTAAAAATAAATTTAGCCCGTGTACCCGATCAATACAAGAGCCAAATGATTTCAGCACGGTCCGTAAACTGCAGAAGTACCAAAATGTTTTAAGTATTTTCCATCGTGGTTTATTTGTTTTGTTTTACTATAATTCGTCAACTTCAGATTTCTCTCCCCCCCCCCCAAAAAAAAAACTAATTTGGCTTACTTATAAGTAAAAAAAATTGATTTCAGCACGGTCCGTAAACTGCAGAAGTACCAAATGTGTTAAGTATTTTCCATCGTGGTTTATTTGTTTTGTTTATTTTACTATAATTCGTTAACTTCAGATTTCTCCCCCCCCCCATCCAATACTGATTTGGCTAAATTTCTACGTGTTTTTATTTAATAATTAAAAAAGAACAAATTGAAAAGTCAAGTTGGTTAAAACACGAAAATCGCTAAATTTCTACGTGCTTCTATTAAAAACTCAAGTCGGTTACATGTCTCGTTTCACGCTAACTGGCCAATTATGACAATAAGAGTTTTGAAAAAAAAGGTTACACATGTTTTTTTTTTAATTATGACAATAAGAGTTTTGAAATGAAAAAATATACTGTTGATTTTCCCAAAAAATACCCGAATATTTTTTGTGATCGGCGTTTTTTGGCACTTTAAGTATTAACCGTTTGCTTCGAAAAGCATCTCGGATCTACATGCCGGCTATTAAAAAATATATTTTTTATATTTTATTATTAATAAAAGCTTCATATTTTTTAAAACCTTTTCATTATTACAAAAGTAGAACACTGGTACAAGTAACAAATTATTTGACGATAAATATCACTTAAAGAATTTGGTGACGTTTTGTAACCAAATTTTCTGTCGTAAATCAAATAAATTATTAAATATTTCACCACAAAAATTGTTTACAATCGATTCAATGGGAAAATCTGAGAATTTCATTGTTTCGATTAAAAATCAGATTATCGAAATTTGTAAAAAATAATTTTATTTCCTTTTTTATTATAGAGGGTTGAGGAGGTTAACGAAATTCTAATCGTATTAAAAGTCGTCATAAAAAGTAATTTCTCAAATTAAATTTGTAAAATAAAGTTTTACACACTTACAAGATAATCCAATGATTAATATTGGCTGGTTTCAGGAGTTTCGAAAATATCAGATTAAAGAGGATTAATTGCGATAATCTCTTCGATGTTTCAACCTTGTGAAAAGAAGGGTACGATATTTACAGCCCGTAGAAAAAAATCGTCTTTCTTCCCTCATTTAATGAAGAGCGTCAGCCTTTGCAGTCTCTTTTCTTACCCTAAAAATAGGCACTTTTAAAAAAAGGAGGCACTTTAAATTTAAAAAGGAGGCACTTTAAATTTAAAAAAAGAAGACACTTTAAATTTAAAAAAGGAGACACTTTAAATTTAAAAAAGAGGCACTTTAAATTTAAAAAAGGAGACACTTTAAATTAAAAAAGGAGGCACTTTAAATTTAAAAAAGGAGACACTTTAAATTAAAAAAAGGAGACACTTTAAATTAAAAAAAGGAGACACTTTAAATTTAAAAAAGGAAGCACTTTAAATTTAAAAAAGGAGGCACTTTAAATTTAAAAAGGAGACACTTTAAATTTAAAAAAGGAAGCACTTTAAATTTAAAAAAGGAGACACTTTAAATTTAAAAAAGGAAACACTTTAAATTTAAAAAAGGAAGCACTTTAAATTTAAAAAAGGAAGCACTTTAAATTTTAAAAAGGAGACACTTTAAATTTAAAAAAGGAGACACTTTAAATTTAAAAAAGGAGGCACTTTAAATTTAAAAAAGGAGACACTTTAAATTAAAAAAGGAGGCACTTTAAATTAAAAAAGGAGACACTTTAAATTTAAAAAAGGAGACACTTTAAATTTAAAAAAGGAGGCACTTTAAATTTTAAAAAGGAGACACTTTAAATTTAAAAAAGGAGGCACTTAAAATTAAAAAAGGAGGCACTTTAAATTTAAAAAAGGAGACACTTTAAATTTAAAAAAGGAGACACTTTAAATTTAAAAAAGGAGACACGTTAAATTTAAAAAAGGAGACACTTTAAATTAAAAAAGGAGACACTTTAAATTTAAAAAAGGAGACACTTTAAATTTAAAAAAGGAGGCACTTTAAATTAAAAAAGGAGACACTTTAAATTAAAAAAGGAGACACTTTAAATTTAAAAAAGGAGACACTTTAAATTTAAAAAAGGAGACACTTTAAATTTAAAAAAGGAAGCACTTTAAATGCGTACGTCAGATTCCCTATTTATAAGAAATCTGCATAACGTAAAATTAGAACCGTAATTAGAAAATCTTTGTAAAAAGTAAAAATTAACAATTTTTTTTTTCAGACGTAAATGGGAATAGTAACAAAAAAAATACTAGTCAAATTGAAAATAAAAATGAAACTGTCCCCTTAAGTTTGAAGAAAATTTTTTTGCTTTTTTGATTACTTTTTTGATACACGCAAGTTTTTTTTGTTTTTTTTATATATATTTTTTTAACTGAGTTCACCCCAAACAAGGCAAGTTGCCACTGTAGACGTAAGAGGGCTACTGAGAATTAGGGTGACATTTTATGGGGATCGTCATAAATTGGGAGCTGTGCAGCTATGCGTTTGTTAACACTGGTTGTAAATTTCTACATGTCGATACAGGGAGCAGGGAGGGAGTTCATAAAGCCGGCAGTTTGAGGTAAGAATCTATTGATGAAGAATGCTCCCAGTCATCTGGAGACCTCCACAGTGAATGGATGGGATTTATCTGATTGTCGGGTTGGTCGAGTGTATTTATGGCAAGGTGGCCCTTGAGCACCAAGTTCATCGGAGCACATTCCATTGAAGTATTTGTAAAACAAGCACAAGGATGCAACATTGCAGCGATGGGACATGGGCTGGAGCTTGGTGGATAGCGCAGGACCTATTAGAATAGGGACTCTTTTTTTGACCTTGTCTAAGAGGGATAGAATAGTGGTTAGTGCACCAGCCCAGATGTGACAACAATACTCCATACATGATCAGATGATGGCTTTGTAGATGTATAGGATACTGTCAGGTGTGAAACGTTTTCTAGTACGGTAAAGGGAGCCTACTTTCCTTGCAGCAGCCTTGTATTTTTTCCAATTCATGTTACCTGTGAATGTTAGGCCAATGAGTTTAAACGTTGGACTCTCAGGTAGGATGTTATTTGCCATGGCAATCAGTGGTTGAAGAGGTTTCTTGTAGTTTTTGAAGGAAAGGAACATTCTCTTAGCAGCATTAAATGTTACCGTCTATTTATGACGCAATTCCGGTCTCCTACAAAAACTTCAGGGTTATGGTATTGGTGGTGAGGTTCCTGACATTATTAGGTCTTTTCTTTCTGATAGAAGCTTGTGAGTACCTTTGCACAGTGTCTCTACTTTCTCTTTTCCTATTAATGTTGGTGTTCCTCAGAGCTCTATTCTTAGCTCAACACTGTTTCTGTCTTTCAATCGTAGGCGTGTCCCTTTTCTTCCTGAGATTCTCATGGATGGCTCTGCTCTTGAGGAGAAATCGACCCTGGAACTTATTGATCTTTCTCTCTCATCAAATATTTCTTGGACTTCATACATTAGATCCATTGCTCTTTCTGCTTCTCGTAAAATCGGTTCTCTCTATCGCTCGAAACACTTTATCACACCCGAGGCTATTCTCTATCTCTACAAATTCACAGACATGTATGGAGTACTATTGTCATATTTTGGCTGGTGAATATCTGTCGCATTTGAGGGTTCTTAATAAGGTATCTCTAAGTTGATTGGCTCTACCCTTTCTTATTCTCTACACTCCCTCTCCCACAGACGTGATGTTGCTAATATCTGTCTTTTCTATAAATACTATTATGGCATGTGTTCTTCAGAAATATGTGATCTATTCCCTGCTTCTTTTGTTCCAGCTTGTTTTACTCGTTGGTCTAGTGGTCTCCATCAATTTGCTGTTTTGATACCTCATTGTAATACAGCTTTCTATTCCAATAGTTTGTGGAACTCTCTTCCTGCTGACTGTATTCTTTCTATTTATAATCTTGGTCTTTTTGCAATAATCATATCTGTTCTTGTTAGCTCCTTACATCAAGTCGCTTCGTGCTTTGTCTGGAGCGATTTCCATGAAAGAAATTACTACAGAATGGAGGTCACTTTCTAAGGTTTGAGTCATTGCCTCAGATATGCATGCGATGAGAGTAGAGCGTAGTTCTGTACGCCAATATACTCATTTCAGACACAATGTTATCAGGGAGGTCGTTCCTGAAAATCAGGAACAATAAATGTCCAAGGATCGATCCTTGGGGCACACCTGCATTAATGTCCTGTTGTTTGGATGAACGGCCATCGAGGACAATCTGGATCTTTCTGTTGGATACAAAGATCTAAATATATTAAATATTCGTCCAGTAATACCATATGAATTAATGTTTATGAGAATACCTTAATCTCAGACCTTGTCAATGGTCTTGGATATATCAAACGCTATTGCCCTAGCTTCACCTCCCTTGTCAAGTGTATGTTCAGAGATGACCCTTAGGATATCCGCAGTAGACCTTGCTTGCCTAAATCCATACTGATGGTCAGAAAGAAGTTTAGCATTAACAAGGTGCCGGACTATTGCTAAATTGATTAAGGATTCAAAGATTTTAGTGGAGAGCGGGAGGAGGCTGATTGGGCGATAATTCTGAGGAGATAGAAGTGACTTCTATCTCCAGAATCCTTGGAAACTGGTACCACAGAGGAAACTTTCCAGCTATCCGGGAAGCAAGATTTAGCAAGGCATTGGTTGTAGAGTTTGGAGAGGACAGGGCCCAGTTTAGCAGAGCATTTCTTTATTACTATTACTGGTATAAAATCAGAGCCACATGATTTGGAGGTATGAAGGTTTTTTTTTATGATGTCCATGACATCAGATGGGATGATTACCACATCATCGAGTGTGGCCTGCAGAGTCCAAAGTGGAGTTAAAGGCGAAACACTAGGCAACGTTCAGCCTTGTCAGTTGCTGTGTAAACAACATCATTGTGGTTGGTTAGTGGGAAATTGTTGATTGCACATTGTTTTCCAGAAATCGCGAGAACCTAGTTTCTGTGACTTAATGCTGGTTATGTCTGTATAACTTCTTGTTAACTAGCTGTGCCAGATAAGTATACAAATTAAAAAAATAATTTTAACTGTAACTCAAGATCCAACCGAATTTCGTACAACCCACTTTGTCTTTTTCTCCAAAAGTTTTGCCTGCCATTCAATTTCCAACCAAATTTCGTGCAACTCACTTTCTCTCTGCCTTTCTCTCTCAAATCCAAATCGCTTCGCCTCCTTCCCAGCTGTCCTCTTCATTTATATCACCTGATATCCACATATGCAAATCAGACCCCCATAAAAACCTGCACTTATGAAGAGAAGCCCTTTTTAAATCTGCATATGACATGCAAAACACCTTATTCTTTTTCCTGATGGTGAGTGTTCCTCTTTATTGTCACATGAACACATGTACATTTTATTACCATGCACCAGTATAATGTTATGTAGATAATTCACAGGCAGGGGCAATAACCTTTTTAGAGTTATTTGCCCTATTCGTCTGCTTGTGACTCGGTGAATAAACCATATTATTGTAACGTTTTGTTGTGTTTGTATGCTCAGAATAAAGTCTCTTCGTACCTTCAAACTGTTTTGTGTGATAGATCTTTATTTATTGGCGTGGTGGCAACAGTTTACTTATATACGCTATTCAGAAACATTATACAATAAAAAAAAAACTTCACTACAGAGTGCTATATATATGCTTTCAGAGACGGATGAAAGGAGGGTAGTCCTGAGTCAAAGGAGAATAGTATACGAAATATAAGTAACTAACACTGTGCTGCAGGGGTAATCTAAAGCACATGCAGGCTTGATAATCTGATTCTAGCATATGTTCTCTGGTCAAGGGGAGGATGTTCCGAACATAAACTCTTAGCCCGTGCATTTTTGTCAGAGTCTTTACAATAGAGTGGAAGGTAATCAGTCACGTCAAAGTGGTGAGAGGAAATTGAGGATTGAAAGTTTGTTTCATTTAGTGCTCGGATATCCGGGGAGTTTGTTAGGATAAAGGTATCTATGTCGTTGATGTTGGTTCTAAGTCCGCAGATATTTTTGAATGCTAGCCTCAAGGGCAGAGGCGAAGATGTTTTTTGGTGGGTGTCTGGTTTAGGTTTGATTTTTTTTACTTTGTAATGTCATTTTGGTTTTAAGAATAGAGAGGGGAGGGCAAAGTGGGTGCTTGTTTGACGCCAATAAGCTCACACAACCAGTCCATTAGTCGTGACTTGGTCCATGGGGGTTGTGGCCTCGGGAAAGCACACCGGGGATAACTGAATTATAAACTTCTAAATGATAAAATGAAAAACAAATTGCCGTATCAGAACTAGGGGCGACCCGTAGTCAGCATGCCGTTATTCCGAATTCACAACAGCAAGCTGCAATCAATAAACTGTCTCTCCTGCACCAGACAGTCATAATTCTTTTTATAAAATTCTTTTTATAAAATTAAATAAAAAGTAGAAATTGATTTTTTTTAAATATATGCGCTCCGACAGCACTATGAATATAGAAAAATGTATATTTCAATGTTTCGAAAAAAAAAATTATTTATATTTTCTAATCACTAAAATATCAATTAACATATGTCGGGGCCCGACACGCCGCGACGTCTGTTTACGTTTTAAAAAGACGCCATCTTAAAAAACCGTAAACAGCAGCAGCAGTCGCGTTTCCTTTGTTTGCCACTCCTTCGGAAAAAAACAGCAGCAGCTTCAAATCGCCATTTTTTGTTCACTATGACTCAGCAAAAACACGGCAAGCGAATATATTCCTTATTTCTCCTTTAAGGAATACAAATGCGTTTCCCGACTGTACCGATAAACCCACTAATACATCCACGACATCGGTCGGCAATGTATTACAACGAAAGATCTTTTCGGTATTTATTTATCGAAGTTAATCCCTTTCACAGGACCAACGAAAGTAACTTGGCACATGTTACATGAGATCTCACGTTTTCGACTGAAAAACTGGCTTCAGCCAGGGGGTCAGGAGGCCCCCACGTCCGACTTGGTCCACGGATGGACCAGTCGTCGACAGTCTGAGTTCCTGCACACAGCGGTCGCAACTCCTGCCCCCCCCCCCACGTCGGCAGTTCCGAACTCCTGCATTTGCAGATCTGAGTTCCTGCTCCCCAGCAGTCCGAACGCCAGCAGTCCTGAGTTCCTGCACACCGCAGCCGCAACTCCTGCACCCACAGTCCTGAGTTCCTGCATTCGCAGCTCCGAACTCCTGCACCAGCACCCTGCATTAACACCTTGCAGCTCCGACTCTAGTTCTAACACCCTGCCGTCCCGAATTCCTGCACCAGCACTCTCCTGCTCCAACTGCTCCAGCACCCTGCAGTCCCGAGTTTCCTGCACCCTGCAGTCCCGAGTTTCCTGCACCAGCACCCTGCAGCTTCGACTCCTGCTCCAACATCATGCAGTCCCGAGTTTCCTGCACCAGCACTCTCCTGCTCCAGCACCCTGCAGCTCCGACTCCTGCTCCAACATCCTGCAGTCCCGAGTTCCTGCACCAGCACTCTCCTGCTCCAGCACCCTGCAGCTCCGACTCCTGCTCCAACATCCTGCAGTCCCGAGTTCCTGCACCAGCACTCTCCTGCTCCAGCACCCTGCAGTCCTGAGCTCTTGCACCACTCCTGATCCAGCGACACCATCTCATTTCACTTCACTTATTATTACCATATGGTAAATAAACATCCTTCTTTTAACTGATCACCAGTCTTTGTCCTCTCTTCTTTGCCATTGTCAGTACTTGCCCGTGTCCACCTTTTCTAAGTTGTGTGGCCGATCGACACCCCCTTGGTCGGTCCCGCTACACATATCTGATTACTTATTTTTCTAAAATAATTTATTTTAAATAATAAAACCCCCCACAAAAGTGCTGGTTCAAATTAGGCCCCAAGCTAAAATCGACTTGACATCGTTAGAGGTTAGTTTAGGGTTAGGATTATCGTTAGGATTATCGTTAGGGTTAGGGTTAGTTTAGGGTTAGGATTATCGTTAGGATTATCGTTAGGGTTAGGGCTAGGGTTAGTTTAGGGTTCGGATTATCGTTAGGGTCGAGGTAAGCTCTGGTCACAATCTGCACCAGTACGAAAACAAAAACATTTTATATTTTCCGTAACAAAAAAAACAACTAAACAACCTATTTAATTACTTATTTTTCTAAAATATATTATTTAAAATAAAAATACAAAACGTTTTCTCCCAGCAAATTTTAACTTAAAAGTTTTACATGAAAAAGATTTTGACTTTTTAAAAATAATGACCGTTTGGTGCAGGAGAGACAATCTATTGATTTCTGTTATGAATTTTGAATAGCGGCACACTGATTACGGGTCGACCCTTCTTCTGAAACGTCAACAAATTATTATAATATAAATCTCGATTCTAAATCATAAAATAAATAATAAACAGATAATTAAATTGAAAAAAAAAACGACAAAAAAAAACAAGCAATAGTCGATAATGAATACTAGCTTTCTAAGAAAGAGTTTTGGAAAACTTTTTAAAATGTATTTTTGTTTAAGATTTTTTAAATATTAGTTTAATTTAAGAGAGGAACGCGGTCCGATATATTTTAAAAGTAAACTTTATTTAATACTAGCGGGGCTACCCGGCGTTGCTCGGGGTCATAAAAACATATATTTGAAGAAAGATCGTGTGTGTAACATCTTTATATTCAAACTTCTATGTCCGCCCCCTCTCTCTATAGCCGTCTCTTTATCTGCTACCTTTCTCTTTCCTGGTCGCCCCATTTCGCCGCTACTTTCTAATTTTGCCTTTTGCAAAAGCTGTTTCTTCCCCACCATTTCTCCTATTGCCCAGGGTAATAGTATGACATATTTCTATAAAAAGTAACACCTCTATCTGCGCCTTCTATATAGGTACTTATCTCCACCCCGGTGTTCATACTATATACGTATCTATCATCACCCCGGTGCGCATACTATATACGTACCTATCGCCGCCCCAGTGCACATACTATATACGTACCTATCGCCGCCCCGGTGCAGATACTATTTAAGTACCTATCGCCGCCCCGTTGCGAATGCTAAATAGTACCTATCGTTGCCCCGGTGTGAATGCTAAATACATACCTATTGCGCCCCGGTGTGCATGCTACATAAGTACCTATCGCTGCCCTAGTGCGAATACTAAAGACATACCAATTGCGCTCCGGTGTGCATGCTACATAAGTACCTATCACTGCCCTAGTGCGAATAATTAATATGTACATATTGCCGCTTTGGTGTGAATGCTAAATACGTACCTATAGCCGGCCCAGTGCGAATGCTAAATACGTACCTATAGCCGCCCTGGTGCGAATGCTAAATACGTACCTATAGCCGCCCCAGTGCGAATGCTAAATACGTACCTATCACCACTACAGTGCGAATGCGAAATACATACCTTTCGCCGCCCCGGTACGCATGCAATATATGTACTGATCGCCGCCGCAGAGCGCATGCTATGTACGTACTTATTGCTGCCCATGTGTACATGCTATATACGTAGCTATCGCCACCCCTGAATTCTGAATACGTACCTATCGCCGCCCTGGTGTGGAAGCTAAATACGTACATATCGCCGCCCCGGTGCGAATGCTAAATACATACCTATCGCCGCCCCGGTGTGAATTCAAAATACGTACCTATTGCCGCCCCGGTGTGAATTCTAAATACGTACCTATCGCCGCCCCGGTGCGGAAGCTAAATACGTACATATCGCTGCCCCGGTTTGAATGCTAAATACGTACCTATCGCCGCCCCGGTGTGAATTTTAAATATGTACCTTTCGCCGCCCGGTGTGAATTTTAAATATGTACCTTTCGCCGCCCCTGTGCGCGTGCTATATACGTACCTATCGCCGCCCCGGTGCGCGTGCTATATATGAACCGATCGCTTCCTCAGTGCGCATGCTAAATACATACCTATCACTGCCCCGGTGTGCATACTATATACGTACTTATTACCGCCCATGTGCACATGCTATATAAGTACCTATCACCACTGCTGAATGCTAAATAAGTACCTATCGCCGCCCCGGTGTGGAAGCTAAATACAGACATATTGCCGCCCCTAAATTTGGGCAGACCCTAAAAAATTTGGCCTGACCCCTAAAATTTTCCCCGTCCCCTAAATCTCTCCAGCCTCTAATTTTTCACTCTCCCCCAACCATGAGAAATATTTTGACTTCAAAACAAAAAAAAAACAAAAAAATTTGGCCTGACCCCTAAAAAGTTCGTCCTGACCCCTAAAATTTTCCCCGACCCCTAAATCTCTCCAGCCCCCTAATTTTTCACTCTCCCCCAACCCTGAGAAATATTTTGACTTCAAAACAAAAAAAAACAAAAAAATTTGGCCTGACCCCTAAAAAGTTCGTCCTGACCCCTAAAATTTTCCCCGACCCCTAAATCTCTCCAGCCCCCTAATTTTTCAGTCTCCCCACACCCTGAGAAATATTTTGACTTCAAAAAAACAAAAACAAAAAAAAACAAAAAAAATTGGCCTGACCCCTAAAAAGTTCGTCCTGACCCCTAAAATTTTCCCCGACCCCTAAATCTCTCCAGCCCCCTAATTTTTCACTCTCCTCCAACCATGAAGAAATATTGTGACTTCAAAACAAAAAAAACAAAAAAATTTGGCCTGACCCCTAAAAAGTTCGTCCTGACCCCTAAAATTTTCCCCGACCCCTAAATCTCTCCAGCCCTTTAATTTTTAACTCTCCCTCAACCCTGATAAATATTTTGACTTCAAAACAAAAAAAAAACAAAAAAAAAGAAAAAAATTTGGCCTGACCCCTAAAAAGTTCGTCCTGACCCCTAAAATTTTCCCCGACCCGTAAATCTCTCCAGCCCCCTAATTTTTCACTATCCTCCAACCATGAGAAATATTTTTACTTCAAAACAAAAAAAAACAAAAAAATTTGGCCTGACCCCTAAAATTTTCCCCGATCCCTAAATCTCTCCAGCCCCCTAATTTTTCACTCTCCTCCAACCATGAGAAATATTTTGACTTCAAAACAAAAAAAAAACAAAAAAATTTGGCCTGACCCCTAAAATGTTCGTCCTGACCCCTAAAATTTTCCCCGACCCCTAAATCTCTCCAGCCCCCTAATTTTTCAGTCTCCCCACACCCTGAGAAATATTTTGACTTCAAAAAAACAAAAACAAAAAAAAACAAAAAAAATTGGCCTGACCCCTAAAAAGTTCGTCCTGACCCCTAAAATTTTCCCCGACCCCTAAATCTCTCCAGCCCCCTAATTTTTAACTCTCCTCCAACCATGAAGAAATATTGTGACTTCAAAACAAAAAAAACAAAAAAATTTGGCCTGACCCCTAAAAAGTTCGTCCTGACCCCTAAAATTTTCCCCGACCCCTAAATCTCTCCAGCCCTTTAATTTTTAACTCTCCCTCAACCCTGATAAATATTTTGACTTCAAAACAAAAAAAAAAACAAAAAAAAACAAAAAAATTTGGCCTGACCCCTAAAAAGTTCGTCCTGACCCCTAAAATTTTCCCCGACCCGTAAATCTCTCCAGCCCCCTAATTTTTCACTATCCTCCAACCATGAGAAATATTTTGACTTCAAAACAAAAAAAAACAAAAAAATTTGGCCTGACCCCTAAAAAGTTCGTCCTGACCCCTAAAATTTTCCCCGACCCCTAAATCTCTCCAGCCCCCTAATTTTTCACTCTCCTCCAACCATGAAGAAATATTGTGACTTCAAAACAAAAAAAACAAAAAAATTTGGCCTGACCCCTAAAAAGTTCGTCCTGACCCCTAAAATTTTCCCCGACCCCTAAATCTCTCCAGCCCTTTAATTTTTAACTCTCCCTCAACCCTGATAAATATTTTGACTTCAAAACAAAAAAAAAACAAAAAAAAAGAAAAAAATTTGGCCTGACCCCTAAAAAGTTCGTCCTGACCCCTAAAATTTTCCCCGACCCGTAAATCTCTCCAGCCCCCTAATTTTTCACTATCCTCCAACCATGAGAAATATTTTTACTTCAAAACAAAAAAAAACAAAAAAATTTGGCCTGACCCCTAAAAAGTTCGTCCTGACCCCTAAAATTTTCCCCGATCCCTAAATCTCTCCAGCCCCCTAATTTTTCACTCTCCTCCAACCATGAGAAATATTTTGACTTCAAAACAAAAAAAAAACAAAAAAATTTGGCCTGACCCCTAAAATGTTCGTCCTGACCCCTAAAATTTTCTCCGACCCCTAAATCTCTCCAGCCCCCTAATTTTTCAGTCTCCCCACACCCTGAGAAATATTTTGACTTCAAAAAAACAAAAACAAAAAAAAACAAAAAAAATTGGCCTGACCCCTAAAAAGTTCGTCCTGACCCCTAAAATTCTCCCCGACCCCTAAATCTCTCCAGCCCCCTAATTTTTAACTCTCCTCCAACCATGAAGAAATATTGTGACTTCAAAACAAAAAAAACAAAAAAATTTGGCCTGACCCCTAAAAAGTTCGTCCTGACCCCTAAAATTTTCCCCGACCCCTAAATCTCTCCAGCCCTTTAATTTTTAACTCTCCCTCAACCCTGATAAATATTTTGACTTCAAAACAAAAAAAAAACAAAAAAAAACAAAAAAATTTGGCCTGACCCCTAAAAAGTTCGTCCTGACCCCTAAAATTTTCCCCGACCCGTAAATCTCTCCAGCCCCCTAATTTTTCACTATCCTCCAACCATGAGAAATATTTTGACTTCAAAACAAAAAAAAACAAAAAAATTTGGCCTGACCCCTAAAAAGTTCGTCCTGACCCCTAAAATTTTCCCCGATCCCTAAATCTCTCCAGCCCCCTAATTTTTCACTCTCCTCCAACCATGAGAAATATTTTGACTTCAAAACAAAAAAAAAACAAAAAAATTTGGCCTGACCCCTAAAATGTTCGTCCTGACCCCTAAAATTTTCCCCGACCCCTAAATCTCTCCAGCCCCCTAATTTTTCAGTCTCCCCACACCCTGAGAAATATTTTGACTTCAAAAAAACAAAAACAAAAAAAAACAAAAAAAATTGGCCTGACCCCTAAAAAGTTCGTCCTGACCCCTAAAATTTTCCCCGACCCCTAAATCTCTCCAGCCCCCTAATTTTTAACTCTCCTCCAACCATGAAGAAATATTGTGACTTCAAAACAAAAAAAACAAAAAAATTTGGCCTGACCCCTAAAAAGTTCGTCCTGACCCCTAAAATTTTCCCCGACCCCTAAATCTCTCCAGCCCTTTAATTTTTAACTCTCCCTCAACCCTGATAAATATTTTGACTTCAAAACAAAAAAAAAACAAAAAAAAAGAAAAAAATTTGGCCTGACCCCTAAAAAGTTCGTCCTGACCCCTAAAATTTTCCCCGACCCGTAAATCTCTCCAGCCCCCTAATTTTTCACTATCCTCCAACCATGAGAAATATTTTGACTTCAAAACAAAAAAAAACAAAAAAATTTGGCCTGACCCCTAAAAAGTTCGTCCTGACCCCTAAAATTTTCCCCGACCCCTAAATCTCTCCAGCCCCCTAATTTTTCACTCTCCTCCAACCATGAAGAAATATTGTGACTTCAAAACAAAAAAAACAAAAAAATTTGGCCTGACCCCTAAAAAGTTCGTCCTGACCCCTAAAATTTTCCCCGACCCCTAAATCTCTCCAGCCCTTTAATTTTTAACTCTCCCTCAACCCTGATAAATATTTTGACTTCAAAACAAAAAAAAAACAAAAAAAAAGAAAAAAATTTGGCCTGACCCCTAAAAAGTTCGTCCTGACCCCTAAAATTTTCCCCGACCCGTAAATCTCTCCAGCCCCCTAATTTTTCACTATCCTCCAACCATGAGAAATATTTTTACTTCAAAACAAAAAAAAACAAAAAAATTTGGCCTGACCCCTAAAAAGTTCGTCCTGACCCCTAAAATTTTCCCCGATCCCTAAATCTCTCCAGCCCCCTAATTTTTCACTCTCCTCCAACCATGAGAAATATTTTGACTTCAAAACAAAAAAAAAACAAAAAAATTTGGCCTGACCCCTAAAATGTTCGTCCTGACCCCTAAAATTTTCCCCGACCCCTAAATCTCTCCAGCCCCCTAATTTTTCAGTCTCCCCACACCCTGAGAAATATTTTGACTTCAAAAAAACAAAAACAAAAAAAAACAAAAAAAATTGGCCTGACCCCTAAAAAGTTCGTCCTGACCCCTAAAATTCTCCCCGACCCCTAAATCTCTCCAGCCCCCTAATTTTTAACTCTCCTCCAACCATGAAGAAATATTGTGACTTCAAAACAAAAAAAACAAAAAAATTTGGCCTGACCCCTAAAAAGTTCGTCCTGACCCCTAAAATTTTCCCCGACCCCTAAATCTCTCCAGCCCTTTAATTTTTAACTCTCCCTCAACCCTGATAAATATTTTGACTTCAAAACAAAAAAAAAACAAAAAAAAACAAAAAAATTTGGCCTGACCCCTAAAAAGTTCGTCCTGACCCCTAAAATTTTCCCCGACCCGTAAATCTCTCCAGCCCCCTAATTTTTCACTATCCTCCAACCATGAGAAATATTTTGACTTCAAAACAAAAAAAAACAAAAAAATTTGGCCTGACCCCTAAAAAGTTCGTCCTGACCCCTAAAATTTTCCCCGATCCCTAAATCTCTCCAGCCCCCTAATTTTTCACTCTCCTCCAACCATGAGAAATATTTTGACTTCAAAACAAAAAAAAAACAAAAAAATTTGGCCTGACCCCTAAAAAGTTCGTCCTGACCCCTAAAATTTTCCCCGACCCCTAAATCTCTCCAGCCCCTTAATTTTTCACTCTCCCCCAACCATGAGAAATATTTTGACTTCAAAACAAAAAAAAACAAAAAAATTTGGCCTGACCCCTAAAAAGTTCGTCCTGACCCCTAAAATTTTCCCCGACCCCTAAATCTCTCCAGCCCCCTAATTTTTCACTCTCTTACAACCATTAGATATATTTTGACTTCAAAACAAAAAAAAAGAAAAAAATTTGGCCTGACCCCTAAAAAGTTCGTCCTGACCCCTAAAATTTTCCCCGACCCCTAAATCTCTCCAGCCCCCTAATTTTTCACTCTCTTACAACCATTAGATATATTTTTACTTCAAAACAAAAAAAAAGAAAAAAATTTGGCCTGACCCCTAAAAAGTTCGTCCTGACCCCTAAAATTTTCCCCGACCCCTAAATCTCTCCAGCCCCCTAATTTTTCACTCTCCCCCAACCCTGAGAAATATTTTGACTTCAAAACAAAAAAAAACAAAAAAAAAGAAAAAATTTGGCCTGACCCCTAAAAAGTTCGTCCTGACCCCTAAAATTTTCCCCGACCCCTAAATCTCTCCAGCCCCCTAATTTTTCACTCTCCTCCAACCATGAGAAATATTTTTACTTCAAAACAAAAAAAAACAAAAAAATTTGGCCTGACCCCTAAAAAGTTCGTCCTGACCCCTAAAATATTCCCCGACCCCTAAATCTCTCCAGCCCCCCAATTTTTCACTCTCCCCCAACCCTGAGAAATATTTTGACTTCAAAACAAAAAAAAACAAAAAAATTTGGCCTGACCCCTAAAAAGTTCGTCCTGACCCCTAAAATTTTCTCCGACCCCTAAATCTCTCCAGCCCCCTAATTTTTCACTCTCCTCCAACCATGAAAAATATTTTGACTTCAAAACAAAAAAAAGAAAAAAATTTGGCCTGACCCCTAAAAAGTTCGTCCTGACCCCTAAAATTTTCCCCGACCCCTAAATCTCTCCAGCCCCCTAATTTTTCACTCTCTTACAACCATTAGATATATTTTTACTTCAAAACAAAAAAAAAGAAAAAAATTTGGCCTGACCCCTAAAAAGTTCGTCCTGACCCCTAAAATTTTCCCCGACCCCTTAATCTCTCCAGCCCCCTAATTTTTCACTCTCCCCCAACCCTGAGAAATATTTTGACTTCAAAACAAAAAAAAACAAAAAAAAAGAAAAAATTTGGCCTGACCCCTAAAAAGTTCGTCCTGACCCCTAAAATTTTCCCCGACCCCTAAATCTCTCCAGCCCCCTAATTTTTCACTCTCCTCCAACCATGAGAAATATTTTTACTTCAAAACAAAAAAAAACAAAAAAATTTGGCCTGACCCCTAAAAAGTTCGTCCTGACCCCTAAAATTTTCCCCGACCCCATAATCTCTCCAGCCCCCTAATTTTTCACTCTCCCCCAACCCTGAGATCAATTTTGACTTAAAAACAAAAAAAAACAAAAAAAAACAAAAAAATTTGGCCTGACCCCTAAAAAGTTCGTCCTGACCCCTAAAATTTTCCCCGACCCCTAAATCTCTCCAGCCCCCTAATTTTTCACTCTCCTCCAACCATGAAAAATATTTTGACTTCAAAACAAAAAAAAAACAAAAAAATTTGGCCTGACCCCTAAAAAGTTCGTCTTGACCCCTAAAATTTTCCCCGACCCCTAAATCTCTCCAGCCCCCTAATTGTTCACCGATACGACCCTACCTCAACACTTCTAAAAAAAGGAGGAGATAATGCATGGGATGAGGGCATCATGACAACGGAACCGATACGACCCTACCTCAACACTTCTCAAAAAAGGAGGAGATAATGCATGGGATGAGGGCATCATGACAACGGAACCGATACGACCCTACCTCAACACTTCTCAAAAAAGGAGGAGATAATGCATGGGATGAGGGCATCATGACAACGGAATCGATACGACCCTACCTCAACACTTCTCAAAGAAGGAGGAGATAATGCATGGGATGAGGGCATCATGACAACGGAACCGATACGACCCTACCTCAACACTTCTCAAAAAAGGAGGAGATAATGCATGGGATGAGGGCATCATGGCAACGGAACCGATACGACCCTACCCCTACACTTCTCAAAAAAGGAGGAGGTAATTCATGGGATGAGCACATCATGACAACGGAGCAGATACTATTCTACATCTACACTTCTCAAAAAAGGAGGAGGTAATGCATGGGATCAGTGCATCATGACAACGGAACCGATACTACTCAAAAAAGGAGGAGGTAATGCTCACACCGGCGAATACCGTACCCCCCCCCCCCCAATTTGGCCTGAAAGGAGGAGGTAATTCCTATCATGATTACAGAACGGCCACAGGGAGGGAGGGGGGGGGAATATTATCGTCTATTAATAATGCAAATAAATGCATATAGGCGCTCACACCGGCGAATGCCGTCCCCCCCCCCCAATTTGGCATGAAAGGAGGAGGTAATGCCTATCATGATAACGGAAGGGAGTGGGAGGAATATTAGCGTCTATTAAAAGGTTGTAGTGTGAGTGAATTTATTCCCGCCACTTTGCATTATTTTTCAAATTATCGGCCACTCTCTGACGTCATGATGACCTGATATAACCGGACACAATTTAGAGCAAGACCGGGTACATCCGGCAAGGGATTATGGGACAGGTGCGGATGTGATTGAGCAACCCTTGTTTCACTACACACTCTTAACGTAGGATTCCTAT
Source organism: Sepiola atlantica (assembly GCA_963556195.1). Classification (NCBI taxonomy): domain Eukaryota; kingdom Metazoa; phylum Mollusca; class Cephalopoda; order Sepiida; family Sepiolidae; genus Sepiola; species Sepiola atlantica. The sequence goes on from CAUVYP010000555.1 coordinate 41,939, forward strand.
GTTGTTATTGATGCAACCGGACAGAAGTTATTGGATGATCTGATACAACCGGACACAATTTAGGGCAAGACCGGGTACATCCGGCAAAGGAATTATGGGATGTTTACAATGACTCGGCATTTTTTTCGGATTAGTACATAAATACATTAGATAATTTCGAATTTACTACATATTAACGTTGAAATTTCGTGAAAAATACGAAAAAAACTGCTACCTTTTGTCGGAAAGTGGTCCGGTTGAGTGTCAGCGAGTGAATCGATTTTCGCGATTTTTAGATATTTTACATCCGGGATTTGTGCGGTCCTGTAGATGTCAACTTTTTGACATGTCGTCGCGTAGTTTTTGAGGAGATACTGGACATACAAACAAACATACAAACAGACAACTGCCCTTTATATAAGAGATTAATTTTAAAAATAAAAATAAAAACAAGAATGAATTAAAAAAGAGTATGTGTACAGAGACGGGACATATGAAAAAAAAACGCTGAAAATTGCAGTTCCAATTAAATTAACCGGAAAACTCTTTGAAATACTTATGTATCAAGAAAAAATAGGTTTATACACCAACAATTATCCAGTAGAATTCTAATAATTCGGCCATTAATTCGAGCGAAAAACACGAAATTCAGGGGGGGGGGGTAACTCAGTCGTTCATATTAACAAGTAATAAATCAATGGCAGTCATCAAAATACGATGAAACTAATTTTTATTTTTAATTAAAATTCTACTCAATCATTTTTGCTACTTTTTGGTGAGGATACTTATTTAAATCTGCTGCGTAATTATATATGTTTTTTTTGGCACTTCTGCAGTCTTTATGAAGCAGCAGATTTTCTGTCCTTCTACTGAAAATAAAGGGAAGTAATTCAACCGGAAGTGACTTATTTACAACCTAAAAAATATGCAAGACTGGTTTGTTTTTGGGTAACAATTAACAATTTCGGGCATCTTTTACGAGACTCAGCAGAGTAAAAACGCTAAAAAAACAAATATACAACAAATAAAAGTAACTGTCGTCGATAAAAGTTAATTTAAAACTGTCCTGTGATATTTGTTTGTATTTTTAAACCGTTCCAACTGCTATTTATTAGAAATCAATAGTTTTGTAACACGAACTTGCAAATACAAAATGGCGCTTGCTCGTAAGAGAGTGAGTAGAAGACGCCATCTTGTCTAGAAAAAAATACTAGTTGAAAATGAACAAGAATTTTTTTTTTTACATCTAATAAAAACCCATTTATAGTACGTAAAAATACAAACAAATATCATAGGTAAGTAGACAAATATCTCTTCTCGACGTAGGTTAAACTCACTTGTTGCATATTTATTTTTATAACCCCGTTCTCGTTAGTTTTTTGGACTCCGTTCGCGCCTCTGCTGAGCGTCGTAACATATACCCACAATTTCTTTTTTTTATTATATAAAGTAAAAAGATTTTAAATAAAAAACCCTAACCCTAACCCTAACATTAAGAAATCAGGCGGTGTGCCTGTAAAAAATCTATTGTTTTTTGCGGCTGGTTCCTCCGTGAGCATTTCTAAATAAATCCATCACTTCCATTGTGGCTTGCCATCTGCATCTGTCTTTGACATGACGGACATGTCCGACTGCAAGAAATCAGGCGATGTGCCTGTAAAAAATCTATTGTTTTTTGCGTCTGGTTCATTAAATTACCAATGTCGCGAAGATTCAACTCATTTAACTCCATTTTCTGAAAACTAAATTCTACTTCAACTTCCGGTGAATTCTGAATGAATGGTACTTGGAGAAAAAAAACGGAACTCTTCAATTTCGATTTCTTAATCGGCAGCTGCTTCATAAAGACTGCAGAAGTGCCGTTTTTTGTGGTATTGATAATTTAATACGAACGCTTCTTTGTACGAGCACCCAATTATCATTATTTATTTATTAAAATAAAATCACGCAATACCGATTATAATTTTTTACACTTACAATATCATCATATTTGTAGAAGATATGATGCTTCCACAGTATTGTGTACATATGAACTATTTCTGTCTTTAATTTAAAAGAGTGATTTGAAAGGGGGAGATAATTAAAACTTTTTTGTGTCTGATTTCTCCAAAAATGGGAGTTGGAAATAACCAATTTTCATACACGACTTAACACAACGCTCGGCGCTGATTTTTTTTTTATACAAAATCAAATAAAAATTCAGACGATACATTAAAATAAAATTAGTTTTTTTTATATAAATTAATAAAATAAATAATAATAATAATAATAATAATAATAATAATAATAATAATAATAATAATTATTATTATTATTATTATTAAAAAAAAAAATTAAAAAATACGTAATTGAAATGAAGTAATGACTGAAACAAGTGAATAAAAAAATTCGGTACGTATGTATCGTAGGGTCGAAAAAAAAATGGTATCTTTAATTTTGAAGAGTCAAATAAGGGGGAGATAACTCAAAGTTTTCAACCACTCTTTATCTTAAAATGAATTTTACTATTGTAATTAATGTAAAATAAAGTTAAAACAATGTATACGTAAAAGAATAATTTAGGAATAAAACAATCACAACGCTTTATGGTATTCGGCACCAACGAAAAATAAAATGATTTGTTAAAATAAATTAATTATGAAAGTAGAAGAAAAAAAAATAGAAAAATATGTAAATGGAAGGGGAAAAAACATGAAACAAGGGACATATAAAGTTTTACACTGAGTAACATTCAGCAATTTGTTCGAAAATTAATCTGTGCGATTACAAGAAGTCTATTAGTTTGGCATTATCTCTGGTTAAATATAAAAAATTCTTGTAAGTTCAGAGCGTTAAAATCCATTCTAAGATAACCCCGTGGTTGAAAACTTTGAGTTATCTCCCCTTTATTTGACTCTTCACAATTAAAGTAAAACATTTTTATCGGCCCTACGATACATAAGCACCAAAAGTTTTATACTGGGTACAACTCTGCGATCCGTGTGCAAAACATAAATCAGATGTAACAAAAAAGTTTGAATTATCGTCCCTTTCAAGACACTCTTTTAAATTAAAGACGAAAATATTTCGCATGTGCTGATGTTAGATCAGGGTTATCTCTCCTTAATATCTCATACCGGAGCAAGAGTACAATAAGGACCCCAGTTCATTAACACAACACGCGGAACATATTCCGGAAGTCACCGGCGTCTTCCGGTTGACCTCGGAATACACTTTTTCTTAAAATACACAACACGAAATATAGAATGTTCTGCGTTTAAAATTTTTTTTTTTTAATAAATAAAAGTAAAACAAAAAAAAACGATAAATTGTTTTGTTTATTGCAAAACGAAAGATTACAAGTCAGCCGATTTTTAAAACAGCGTATATATTTCGTTTATTTTATTTAAAAGTTGTTTTGTAAATAGCGACCACGTGTATTGTGAGGTCAACCGGAAGACGAATCGGAAAACGCCGGTGACTTCTGGAATATGTTCCGCGTGTTGTGTTAATGAACTGGGATCCTTATTGTACTCTTGATCCCTCATACCATTCCCCTTGACTGCAACCTCCCACCACCACCACCACCACACTATCCAGTACATAGAAAGAGAGGTCATCCTTCCTACTAAACGAGTAGTCTCGCTAAAGTCTTAAAAGCGTCAGCACGTGTGCTTGCTGTATTCCTTGTTGCTAACCTTTGTCGTTATCTATTTACACATAAAATAACAATATGTAACTCTGCTCTCATAGATAGATAAGTAAATAGGAAGACACACAATTACATACATCTTAATCAACAATATTATTGATGTTTCTGCTGGTGCAAATCAGGACGAAGTCTTCAGTAATTCGCAATTCTTCGTATCACCCGCATATCTCCCAGTCATGGCTGACGGAACGAGAGCATGCTACCCCCATGGATTAAATAAAGAGTTCCGTTCGGAATTTCATCCAGATTCCCGAGTTCAACAGAAATATGCCCGAGTTCGAAAAGATACACCTGAAAAAGGTCGGAGGTTACAACGGCTGAAACGTTGTGAGAATAACACGAAAGATGAGAACAGTATTCCGAATAATCCAAATCATACAAATTATCAATCCTCATCTAAAAAATTCAGAAACATAGGATCAGAGATTGCACGAACGGCGTGCATAGATTGTCTCACTAGAGTATCATCAGCAGCAGCGGCCAGTGGTCGTGCCTGGTTGAGTTGGCGTGCATAAATAGTAAAACCCGTGTAACATTTTAACAGTTTTAGGAGCCAATAGAGCAGAACAGCTTTTTCTTTTTTTCTTTATATATTAAAACAAATAAAGACAAAAGTTTTACCATTTGCCATACCTATTTTATGTATCTTCCTCCCACAAGGTAAGATGTGACACAAGGTCGGGAAAGTGGGATTTGAAAAGCCATCGCTTGAGAAGGTGAGCACTCTAGCCTACAAAAAATGCCTGGGCAGCCCCGTCGACATTCCCTGGTAGGGGCGCCTCAGACAGTAAGCAATAAACTTACTCTTCCCCAAAGAGGGGAGGCAAAGCCTGGGAGGGTGGACCTCCTAGAACTGCACAGGACAAACCCACAGACCGGCGGAATCAAGCCCCGAAGGCCAAGACGATACCGGTCTATAGGTTGTAGTATCCATCCGAACAGATACTACACTTTGATCTTGGCCAAAAGGCCAAGCAGTTTCGAATACCTATATTACCACCAGAACGGCTAAGATCAAAGTGTAGTATCTGTTCCGATGGATACTGCACCCCATAGACTGGTATTGTCTTGGCCTTCGGGGCTTGATTTATGCCGGTCTATGGGTCATCCTGTGCAGTTCTAGGAGGTCCACCCTTCCAGGCTTCGCTTCCCCTCTTTGGGGAGGAGTAAGTTTATTGCTTACTGCTTGAGGCGCCCCTAACAAGGAATGCGGACAGAGATGCCCAGGAAATTTTTAAACCCCACTTTCCCGACCCGACCTTGGGTCACATCTTACTTGTGGGAGTAAGATAAAAACTGGCCTTGTGCCTAACTCCTGGAGAGGAGTAAATCAATACAGTATATGAAAATAAATATGGGAGGAAAAACTGGCAAAATTTACAAGTTAACATTGTTTTCTTTTCATACAGCATTTGCTGGCATTTTTAAGCTCTCTGATACTGTTTGGGTGATGGGCTATCATAAATGGTTCTCCAATCAATTTTACAAATCTTAGCATCTATATAAATTACTAAACACTACAAATATTCAACACACTTTATAAGAATCAGGGTTCTCTCCAATGATTGCATATGCATTTTTATGACTGAACATATTTATTGATATATTCACCAAGAATTTGATGAGCATCTTTCGTGAAGAATCGATTCTTTAAAAGATGAACATATTGTACAAGAAAATGTTTATCTTTTGAGACATGAATTATTTAAAAATTCATTTATTTTGTGAACGGTTTATCTTTATGTATCGTTCTAATCAAACATTATTTAAAATCACTGAATTCAAATTTCAGAAAAATAAAATATTTTTACATATTTTATTTTTCTGAAAATGATGATACACATATTTCAGATTTCATATTTCAGATTTTCGTTTGTTAAAATATTGAAAAAAATATTATTCAAGAAAACTTTTATCTTTTAAGATATGAATTTTATGAAAATATTTATTTTAAAATTCCAATACAATATGCGCACACATCTGTAGCTATTTTGTGTTTTATTTTAATTTTTTAATTTTTTTTTTCACATAGTTCACCCCAAACAAAGCAGGCCGCCACTGTAGATGTAAGGGGCTACTGAGAAAAAAGAAAAGGGGAGAAGGTTGGGGGGGGGGGGGGTCCAACCTAAATTGGGATGTGCGCAGCGAGATGTCTGTTTACATTAGTTTTAAATTTCTGCATGTCAGTACTGTCGGGGAAACAGGGGGCAGAGTTCCAGAGGCCAGCAGCACGAGGAAAGAAGCTATTGGAGTAAAAAGCTCTCCGGCATCTGGGGACCTCCACAGTGAATGAATGAGATTTAGTTGATTGTCGAGTTAGTCTAGTGAATTTACGTTGAGGGGCACCAGAGTAGCCAGTTCATCGGAGCATAATCCATTGAAATATTTGTAAAACAAGCACAAGGATGCTACATTGCGGCGATGGGACAGGGACTGGAGCTTGGTTGACAGTGAGGGACCTATTAGGTTGGCGACTCTTTTTTGGACCTTGTCAAGGAGGGAGAGACTGGTAGATGATGCACCAGTCCAGATGTGGCAACAATACTCCATTCATGGGCGAATGGTGGCTTTGTAGAGATATAGGATAATGTCAGGTGTGAGGAGTTTACTAGCACGGTTGAGGGAGCCAACCTTCTTTGCGGTAGTCTTGGCAATGTCTTCAATGTATTTGTTCCAATTCATGTTACCTGTGAAGGTTAGGCCGAGGAGTTTGAATGATGAACTCTAAGGTAGGGTGTTATTTGGCTCGGTGGTTGGAGAGGCTTCTTGTAGTTATTGAAGGAAAGGAGCTTTACCAACCATTTATGACCCCAATCCACTACAGCCTGGAGGTCAGTTTCTAAAGATTCAGCCATTGCCTCGGAAGGGTTTCTGTGCATATAATAAACACACTTCATGAAAATGAGGTTTCTCTACAGTGTTTATAATATATGTTCATGTTCGAAATTTGTGAAAATATTGCATATAGAGTTTTTAACAAGTGTAAGTTCACTTTGAAGCCACAATTTAATGAAAACAAAGCACTCGAGTTGATTCTGTAGATTAAGAATATTGAAAAACATAAACTTTTATCTGTTAAGATATAAAATATCTAAAAAATACTTTTTTATAATTCATTTTTATTGTGTGTTGTCTATTTATTTACTCACAATAACAATTTTCTTTAATGTGCAATTATTTACGAATAAAGTTAATTACAAAAATGTCTTTCGAATTTTATCAAAAGTGTAATATCTCAGAATCGGAAAAAATGACTCTTTGAGGGTCGACTGAGCACTTTTTTCCAATGGAGAATGGCTTTTTCCTCCATTTTGCAACGTTATTTAGTACTAATTTAAGAAGAAATCAATGCTATCATGTATAATTTGAAGGCCGTAAGATGTGATTTCAAGAATTGTGATGGAGATGTGGAAGCAGTGGTTCTCAGGAAGGATCATAGCAGACGTTTTGTACAACAAAATTCGTTACGAAAGTGAAAAAAGGGGCAGTTAGATCCAATCAAGGCAATGTGGGTTTTGGTGTGAGAGATGGATGTGTGTGTTGCGACTATGAAGAAAGCCGTTATTATTATGTTACGTTCAGTTTTAATTCAATAATTGAGCCACTTCACAAAAATATGGTTTCTCAAATAATAATTTATTCTTTGTAAATTCTGATACATATTCTTAGCAAGATTATGTTTTTCCGCCAGCGTGTCTAAGCATGTGTCTTTTCAAGCTTGAACTCTGTGAAAATGAAGATTTACACACCTTACACGAATAGGGTTTCTCGCCAGTGTGTGTCCGCATGTGATCGCTCAAGTGGGGCCTCTGTGAAAATGATGACTTGCATACTTCACAAGAAAATGGTTTTTCGCCTGTGTGAGTTAGCATGTGAGTTTTTAAATGTGAATTCAATGCAAATGATGATCCACAAACTCCACAAGAATATGGTCGCACACCGGTATGTGTATGCATGTGTTTTCTCAACGTTGAACTCTGTGAAAATGATGATTCACAAGCTGGACAAGAGAAGGGTTTCTCGCCTGTGTGTGTCCGCATGTGAAGTCTCAGTTTTGAGTTTTCCGAAAATGATGATTCACAAATTTTACAGCAATAAGGTTTCTCTCCGGTGTGTGTTCGAACATGTCTTGCCAACGATGTACTGTGTAAGCATGAAAATTCACACACTTCACAAGAATAAGGTTTCTCGCCGGTGTGTGTTTTCATATGTTTTCTCAAATATGATTTTTTAGAAAAGATAGATTCACACACATTGCATGCATAACCATTTTCTTCCATTTTTATATTTTGTGAATACTAAAAAATACTGATTCTTACTCATAAACTAACATGATTGGCTTTAATGTTTTTCACATGAGGCTTTTATAAAATTGTAAATCCTAGTCATAATATTTTACTCCAGAAAAAATTTATAGAAAACAAAAATAATCTACACAATAATCAAAATTATCTATTCCTAATTGATTGATAAGTTTGCTTACAATTAAGAGTTCACACTAAATTGTATTCTGCACATTTCACATAAATATATATATATATATATATATATATATATATATATGTATATGTATGTATATATATCTATATATATATATATGTAAAATTATTTCTTATGTGTTCTTGTATGCATATTTTATCAGCCTACAGGGTTCAATCTTGGGTCGAGTAACCATATATGAAAAAAATGGTACTCGATGCCCCCTTACTAAACAGCATGAAAGGTGTAGATCAATGGGAAAGGATCTCTGTAGTAGCTAATTAAAAGTACATTAAATGTACGTTATCACCTTTCACACACATTTAAAAAATGTCTGATAAGCAAAGATAGTGATTGGTGCTTAATATATTTCAACGTTTTGTTTTATTGACTTGAACAATATGTAAAAGAAATGTTTGGGTTTAATTAATAATTTGTATATTTTAGGAATGAGTGTAATCTTGATTATATATTGATTAATATAGTAGCATTACTCTATTTATATGAGAAAAGTGCTCAATATCGATTACAGAGCGTATTTAGACCAAAGTTTAAATAAAATGCAATTTAGCGATCCAAACATTTAATATACAGGTTTTAGGAATTAGTTATTCCTGGGTTTGTGTCTGCAAGTTTGAACTTGAATTAAGAATCAGCTGTTAATTAATTGAATTCATTTCTTCTCTACTGCATCTGTGAATAAAAAGAATAACTTTGTTAATAATGTAATATAAAAATGATTTCTAAAAAAATATGTTTTCATAATCCATTTCAATTTCAAAATTCTTAATAAATTTTGGCCTAAATCTATGTCTAACATAGAAAAACAAATGGTGGAAAACTATTCAGATGAAATTTTAAAAAGTAATAAGAAAAAGAAATAGAAAACTGGAAAGTTTAAAAATCGAAAAAACGTATAAATCGGTATATAAACAAGAAAGAAAAAGAAACAAAAATTATGCAAATAGTTTTGCTGTTCCAATTCCCCTCCATATTTTAAATAAATTAATCCAGACGTCTTTTCTAATTTTTGTGTGACGATATGTATATATATATATATATATATATATATATATATATATATAAATAAATGTTTCGAGGTACAAAATTTATAAATAGATTTAAAAAGAATACGCGGAAATCTCTCTAAGGCCCTTTCGACTATCATCTCGTCAGGAGAAAATCGATAGTTTTAATTAATAATAACTTTGAACTCCTTCCCAATTTTTTTTTTTTTTTTTTATCCCCTAACGTAGTGCCTTTTAATCGACTTTTAATCGAAATCATTAAATTGAATTTTAATCGCTTAACGATAATTTTGGCACACTCTGTTTCCCCATTTTGCTCTTTCATTCGACGTTATTATTAATTAAAACTATCGATTTTCTCCTGACGAGATGATAGTCGAAAGGGCCTTAGAGAGATTTCCGCGTATTCTTTTTAAATATATATATATATATATATATATATATATATATATATAGTCATCCACAGACAGACTGTTTCGCTGTATTACAGCTCTTCAGTGCGGCTATTCTAGTTACATTCTCAAGCAAGTGATCGAATCTTCAATCATCCTATTGACTGACTGACTGACTCTTATGACCTCTACAAGAGAAGCACTTGTAAATGATATCGACAATGTCTATTTATATAAACATTGACCGCCACTTTACAGTGCTCAATTTGTTTATTTACAAAGGGCTTTGCATTACTTTCTATGAAGCAGCAAGTGACGTCACTTAACGACAGTGCTCGACCGAGAAGGGGGGGTGACTATCGGTCGAGCACGGTCGAGTATATAGTCATTTATAGGCAGATTGTCTTGCTGTATCACATCTCTTATTTATTCATATTTATTGATGAAAATTTGTTTTTAGAGTTACAGATTGCACAAAATTTCTCCTTCACTCGAGAGTCCAAAAATATTAAAGCAGTAGTGGCAATAGGGGTATAAGCGTAGAATATCAGAGATATAAATAAGTGGCTTTAAAACAGAGTTCTCTAAATTGTTTAGATACACAAACCCAAATAAATTAGTGTCCACATGGACATGTGGTGCAAAGGTATAAAGTGTGAAGTAAAAATCAGTTCTAAGTAGAGGGCCGCAGTACTAGGGGTCTATCTTCAAAATCCATTTGCACCTAGCTTAATCTCTTCATTAGGATGATAATAGATAAAATAAAAATAATGTTTGAAAGAAAATCAATGATTGTCACTAATAGTTAGCCTTTTTATTCAGAAGTTATTGACAATCATTGATTTTCACGTCAAATTTTAGCCCGAAAAACAACATAAATTGCCCCTACACCTAAAAAATGATTTTTTTTCAATTGGAGAAACTCGTGACATTTATCCAATGACAAAAACTTCAATGTTTCAGCATTTTCGAGGTGTAGACATCCCTGACAGTCGGACCGAACAGTCTCGCTGGTAACCCTCTTATTTGTATATGGTTTAAACTACTGTTCTTGGATAATCGATTTATTTGCTCGATCCCTTTCATTTTTATCCATTTTTTCCTTCGCTATTTTATAGCCATATTGTAAGCAACGATTCCAATAAAGCAACGAAAATATCAATTATTTATCTCTGTTTATTAGGGACTACTTTTCTCATCTTCGATGCTATTTCCACAACGTTTCTGCCGATGTAACCTCCAACCTTCTTCAGGTGCATCGTGTCGAACTTGGGAATCTGTATGGAATTCAAACCCTTTATTTAATTTACACGGTTAGCTTGCTCTTGTTGTGTCAGAGAATCTGTACTGAATTTCAGTACCAAACTTGGGAATCTGTACTGAATTTCAGTACCAAACTTGGGAATCTGTACTGAATTTCAGTACCAAACTTGGGAATCTGTACTGAATTTCAGTACCAAACTTGGGAATCTGTACTGAATTTCAGTACCAAACTTGGGAATCTGTACTGAATTTCAGTACCAAACTTGGGAATCTGTACTGAATTTCAGTACCAAACTTGGGAATCTGTACTGAATTTCAGTACCAAACTTGGGAATCTGTACTGAATTTCAGTACCAAACTTGGGAATCTGTACTGAATTTCAGTACCAAACTTGGGAATCTGTACTGAATTTCAGTACCAAACTTGGGAATCTGTACTGAATTTCAGTACCAAACTTGGGAATCTGTACTGAATTTCAGTACCAAACTTGGGAATCTGTACTGAATTTCAGTACCAAACTTGGGAATCTGTACTGAATTTCAGTACCAAACTTGGGAATCTGTACTGAATTTCAGTACCAAACTTGGGAATCTGTACTGAATTTCAGTACCAAACTTGGGAATCTGTACTGAATTTCAGTACCAAACTTGGGAATCTGTACTGAATTTCAGTACCAAACTTGGGAATCTGTACTGAATTTCAGTACCAAACTTGGGAATCTGTACTGAATTTCAGTACCAAACTTGGGAATCTGTACTGAATTTCAGTACCAAACTTGGGAATCTGTACTGAATTTCAGTACCAAACTTGGGAATCTGTACTGAATTTCAGTACCAAACTTGGGAATCTGTACTGAATTTCAGTACCAAACTTGGGAATCTGTACTGAATTTCAGTACCAAACTTGGGAATCTGTACTGAATTTCAGTACCAAACTTGGGAATCTGTACTGAATTTCAGTACCAAACTTGGGAATCTGTACTGAATTTCAGTACCAAACTTGGGAATCTGTACTGAATTTCAGTACCAAACTTGGGAATCTGTACTGAATTTCAGTACCAAACTTGGGAATCTGTACTGAATTTCAGTACCAAACTTGGGAATCTGTACTGAATTTCAGTACCAAACTTGGGAATCTGTACTGAATTTCAGTACCAAACTTGGGAATCTGTACTGAATTTCAGTACCAAACTTGGGAATCTGTACTGAATTTCAGTACCAAACTTGGGAATCTGTACTGAATTTCAGTACCAAACTTGGGAATCTGTACTGAATTTCAGTACCAAACTTGGGAATCTGTACTGAATTTCAGTACCAAACTTGGGAATCTGTACTGAATTTCAGTACCAAACTTGGGAATCTGTACTGAATTTCAGTACCAAACTTGGGAATCTGTACTGAATTTCAGTACCAAACTTGGGAATCTGTACTGAATTTCAGTACCAAACTTGGGAATCTGTACTGAATTTCAGTACCAAACTTGGGAATCTGTACTGAATTTCAGTACCAAACTTGGGAATCTGTACTGAATTTCAGTACCAAACTTGGGAATCTGTACTGAATTTCAGTACCAAACTTGGGAATCTGTACTGAATTTCAGTACCAAACTTGGGAATCTGTACTGAATTTCAGTACCAAACTTGGGAATCTGTACTGAATTTCAGTACCAAACTTGGGAATCTGTACTGAATTTCAGTACCAAACTTGGGAATCTGTACTGAATTTCAGTACCAAACTTGGGAATCTGTACTGAATTTCAGTACCAAACTTGGGAATCTGTACTGAATTTCAGTACCAAACTTGGGAATCTGTACTGAATTTCAGTACCAAACTTGGGAATCTGTACTGAATTTCAGTACCAAACTTGGGAATCTGTACTGAATTTCAGTACCAAACTTGGGAATCTGTACTGAATTTCAGTACCAAACTTGGGAATCTGTACTGAATTTCAGTACCAAACTTGGGAATCTGTACTGAATTTCAGTACCAAACTTGGGAATCTGTACTGAATTTCAGTACCAAACTTGGGAATCTGTACTGAATTTCAGTACCAAACTTGGGAATCTGTACTGAATTTCAGTACCAAACTTGGGAATCTGTACTGAATTTCAGTACCAAACTTGGGAATCTGTACTGAATTTCAGTACCAAACTTGGGAATCTGTACTGAATTTCAGTACCAAACTTGGGAATCTGTACTGAATTTCAGTACCAAACTTGGGAATCTGTACTGAATTTCAGTACCAAACTTGGGAATCTGTACTGAATTTCAGTACCAAACTTGGGAATCTGTACTGAATTTCAGTACCAAACTTGGGAATCTGTACTGAATTTCAGTACCAAACTTGGGAATCTGTACTGAATTTCAGTACCAAACTTGGGAATCTGTACTGAATTTCAGTACCAAACTTGGGAATCTGTACTGAATTTCAGTACCAAACTTGGGAATCTGTACTGAATTTCAGTACCAAACTTGGGAATCTGTACTGAATTTCAGTACCAAACTTGGGAATCTGTACTGAATTTCAGTACCAAACTTGGGAATCTGTACTGAATTTCAGTACCAAACTTGGGAATCTGTACTGAATTTCAGTACCAAACTTGGGAATCTGTACTGAATTTCAGTACCAAACTTGGGAATCTGTACTGAATTTCAGTACCAAACTTGGGAATCTGTACTGAATTTCAGTACCAAACTTGGGAATCTGTACTGAATTTCAGTACCAAACTTGGGAATCTGTACTGAATTTCAGTACCAAACTTGGGAATCTGTACTGAATTTCAGTACCAAACTTGGGAATCTGTACTGAATTTCAGTACCAAACTTGGGAATCTGTACTGAATTTCAGTACCAAACTTGGGAATCTGTACTGAATTTCAGTACCAAACTTGGGAATCTGTACTGAATTTCAGTACCAAACTTGGGAATCTGTACTGAATTTCAGTACCAAACTTGGGAATCTGTACTGAATTTCAGTACCAAACTTGGGAATCTGTACTGAATTTCAGTACCAAACTTGGGAATCTGTACTGAATTTCAGTACCAAACTTGGGAATCTGTACTGAATTTCAGTACCAAACTTGGGAATCTGTACTGAATTTCAGTACCAAACTTGGGAATCTGTACTGAATTTCAGTACCAAACTTGGGAATCTGTACTGAATTTCAGTACCAAACTTGGGAATCTGTACTGAATTTCAGTACCAAACTTGGGAATCTGTACTGAATTTCAGTACCAAACTTGGGAATCTGTACTGAATTTCAGTACCAAACTTGGGAATCTGTACTGAATTTCAGTACCAAACTTGGGAATCTGTACTGAATTTCAGTACCAAACTTGGGAATCTGTACTGAATTTCAGTACCAAACTTGGGAATCTGTACTGAATTTCAGTACCAAACTTGGGAATCTGTACTGAATTTCAGTACCAAACTTGGGAATCTGTACTGAATTTCAGTACCAAACTTGGGAATCTGTACTGAATTTCAGTACCAAACTTGGGAATCTGTACTGAATTTCAGTACCAAACTTGGGAATCTGTACTGAATTTCAGTACCAAACTTGGGAATCTGTACTGAATTTCAGTACCAAACTTGGGAATCTGTACTGAATTTCAGTACCAAACTTGGGAATCTGTACTGAATTTCAGTACCAAACTTGGGAATCTGTACTGAATTTCAGTACCAAACTTGGGAATCTGTACTGAATTTCAGTACCAAACTTGGGAATCTGTACTGAATTTCAGTACCAAACTTGGGAATCTGTACTGAATTTCAGTACCAAACTTGGGAATCTGTACTGAATTTCAGTACCAAACTTGGGAATCTGTACTGAATTTCAGTACCAAACTTGGGAATCTGTACTGAATTTCAGTACCAAACTTGGGAATCTGTACTGAATTTCAGTACCAAACTTGGGAATCTGTACTGAATTTCAGTACCAAACTTGGGAATCTGTACTGAATTTCAGTACCAAACTTGGGAATCTGTACTGAATTTCAGTACCAAACTTGGGAATCTGTACTGAATTTCAGTACCAAACTTGGGAATCTGTACTGAATTTCAGTACCAAACTTGGGAATCTGTACTGAATTTCAGTACCAAACTTGGGAATCTGTACTGAATTTCAGTACCAAACTTGGGAATCTGTACTGAATTTCAGTACCAAACTTGGGAATCTGTACTGAATTTCAGTACCAAACTTGGGAATCTGTACTGAATTTCAGTACCAAACTTGGGAATCTGTACTGAATTTCAGTACCAAACTTGGGAATCTGTACTGAATTTCAGTACCAAACTTGGGAATCTGTACTGAATTTCAGTACCAAACTTGGGAATCTGTACTGAATTTCAGTACCAAACTTGGGAATCTGTACTGAATTTCAGTACCAAACTTGGGAATCTGTACTGAATTTCAGTACCAAACTTGGGAATCTGTACTGAATTTCAGTACCAAACTTGGGAATCTGTACTGAATTTCAGTACCAAACTTGGGAATCTGTACTGAATTTCAGTACCAAACTTGGGAATCTGTACTGAATTTCAGTACCAAACTTGGGAATCTGTACTGAATTTCAGTACCAAACTTGGGAATCTGTACTGAATTTCAGTACCAAACTTGGGAATCTGTACTGAATTTCAGTACCAAACTTGGGAATCTGTACTGAATTTCAGTACCAAACTTGGGAATCTGTACTGAATTTCAGTACCAAACTTGGGAATCTGTACTGAATTTCAGTACCAAACTTGGGAATCTGTACTGAATTTCAGTACCAAACTTGGGAATCTGTACTGAATTTCAGTACCAAACTTGGGAATCTGTACTGAATTTCAGTACCAAACTTGGGAATCTGTACTGAATTTCAGTACCAAACTTGGGAATCTGTACTGAATTTCAAACAGAACGCTTTATTTTATCCACGGGGTATCTTGCTCTCCTTTCTTAAGCCATATCCAGGTAGAAGTCTTAAATAATTCATAACTATATTCTTAGTACAGATTCCCGAGTTCGACGAAGGTCAGAGGTTACATTGGCTGATATGTTGTGAGAATAACATCCAATATGAGAACAGTAGTCCAAATAATAAAAATTATCCTCGTCTCAAAAATTCCGAAACATAACATAAGGTCTTCAGTTTGAATTAAATGGGTGAGGAACACCCGGCGTTTGTGTAGTCAAATCTTTGTGAAACAATTGTTCCTACATTTGTTTGTTGTCAGTTGGTAATCTTATAGTTTACTTTTTCATTGAATGGATCAGTGGTGAAATTATTCAAGCAGATTCATCTAAAGTTTTCGAATTGTTGTATCCGGCGCCAATTCTCATCGTCACTCGCTTCTTATACTCCGGTGTTTTCCTGTCGTCCATTGTCTCCAGCTCGCAAACCCTCCAACAGTCCACACAAACTGCTATTCCTGTTAGTGAAAATAAATCCAGTTATATTTTTTATATAAGTATGTGTTTTCGTTCTTTTTTTTGTTCTTTTTTTTGTTCTTTTGGTAGTTTGGTTTGGTAGTTTTGTTTTACGGCATATCAACCCTTTTTGGGTTATTTAATGCCGAATCTGGTCATTATAGTGAAAGTTTTTATGCTTCAAGTTCTTTATATCTTCAAATGTTTAATCAGGGTTTTTGGTTTGGTAGTTTTGTTTTACGGCATATCAACCCTTTTTGGGTTATTTAATGCCGAATCTGGTCTTGCTTTCTTCTCTTTTTTGTTTCTTTCCTCTTTTAATATCTGTTTCTATTTAACCCATAGTTGGGACCCTAACAGGTACTACCACTCCGGGTCAGGGTGGACCTGGGAGCAATGGTAATTAAGAGGAGGCTCCACATTCCCCAAAGTCCGTAAGCCGGATCTCACCATCGGATGTAGTTTAAGGTCATATCCAGGACCGGGAGTAGGGTAGGAAAAATAAAAATAAAAAAGGGGAGGGAGAAAGGGAGAGGGGCTGTTGTTTTTGTTTTTGGTTTTGTTTTTGGTTTTGTAGAACATAATTAAGTTTTACAAAAAAAAAAAAAAAAAAAAAAGTCAATGTAGGTGAATTTCGTCTCAGGGAGCCACAGGGCAGCCTGATCTGGTATCACCAGTTGTTCTTTTGTTTCTTGTCTCGATCATTAGGCCGGTTTATTTTCTGTAGATCTTTCTTCAAGTTATTTTGGTATATTTCTTTTCAACATTTACAGAAAACATTAAATTAACTGACAAAATGTTGAATGTAAAGTCTATGCTATGGACAGGATCGAGCATATATTGGCAGTATGTATGTGAGGTGGTGCTCTTGCTGTATACACGGGGGCACAGACCAGGATCAAATTAAATGAGCCATTATGATTGTGTATACAATAGACCTGGTTAATGCATTTGACGAATCAATGGCACGTCGATTTTATCTGAATTTGCCATCTATAAAAGTGTCAATGAACAGACTTGAGTGTATAGCTCTGGTGGATTAAATATTCTTACATATCGGTTTTGATGGCACTAGTATGGAGGAGTACTGAGAGCACTGCCAGATTGAAGTTGGCCGTGTCGTATGTTCTATCAGTGAATGTGGAGGTTCTGGTTGTATATATATATATATATATAAATATATATATAATGTATGTATGTATGTATGTATTCCATGGAAATTTTTTACACTTTTATTGTCATCTGGTTGTAGATTGACGGTTGTTAGGCTTTCCCCCTTGTGATTAACACGTTTAGGGAGCTTGGAGGTTATGGTTAGGGAGAGAAATCTAAGCAGCTGCACCAGCATTTCGATTAATGACATTCATTTCCAATAAGAAAGCATTCATTATGTTGTGGAAATGAGCGAACAGTCACTCACACAGTGAGCTGACAAATAGAGACCAGAATAACACTGTGCCTGGGATGCATATGAAAACTTTCACGATGAAAGCGCCATAAGAAGAAGAGGGGGAACTTTAATGATTATTATGCTGGAGCACAAGCAAAATTGAACGGATAACAAAACATACATATATATATATATTTCATTTATTTGTCTGTATCTGATTAACATCATTCCCCTGAAGATGGATCCGGATGGGTCTGAAAGTACTTGGGAGACAAATCCAAACTATGGCAAGTTCATCAGCCAATTCCCCTCCGAAACGAAGATCTTGATTCGAACTATTGAAAGGATCTACCAAAGGATATCTAGACATGAGTTGTCTCTTATATTCAACAATACTTGCCTGCAAGAGAAGATGCTGCGTAGATATGCATTATATATATATATATATATAAATATATATATAATGTATGTATGTATTCCATGGAAATGCCAGTATACTGAAATCATATGCCCTTAATAGGGTTAAGATGAAAATTCATATACACTAAATGTCCAAAAGCATGGAAATTCCCAAATTTTTACACTTTTATTGTCATTAAGGGTATGACTACATTTCAACCAAACCATTTCATTATCACATCACTACAGTATAAATCTCTATGCATGAGTGGATGAAGTGTGTGAGGTGCGCTGAAGAAAAATTCTTACCATTAAAATACATAGCCCTGTTGTGCTCGCATACCCTTAATGACAATAAAAGTGTACAAATTTGGGAATTTCCTTGCTTTTGTACATTTAGTGTATATGAATTTCCATCTTAACCTATTAAGGGCATATGATTTCAGTATACTGGCATTTTTCATGGAATGTCACTACTTTTGTAAAGGCTATGCCTCAATACAATCGTCATTTTTAAGGTTTTGGAATATTCTGGAAAACTAAGGTATATGGTAAACTGAAATTAAAATGCCATCAACTAGACCCTAGAACCTCTATCTCTGCCAAAAATCAGTTGAATCCATCAAAATAGTTGATGAGATACAGGGTGGCATATACGTACGTACGTATGTACACACAGATAACATAATTTCATGATTCAACTTTCTGGATCTCTGGGTTGCCTCAACTAATGATGCTGAAATTCTACACACTTATAGTACCTGTTCAACCTTTCTTACTGCTCAGTTGGTATATTAGGGGATCAGAAGGAATCAACCACAACAGAGAAAAGGATGAACAATAATAGCATAACATAATCTCGGCAGGGTGAAAAGAACTAACAGTCAACAAATAACTGTTATCAAAAGCAATACAGTTTAATCTTCTCTCGATATGTATAGTGCAAAGTTTTTTGAAATAAAGAACAAAAACAGTTTCAGTAAGTAAAAAAAAATATACAGATCGGTCGAAAACTAAATATTTGACTAATTGGTGGCAGTTATTAGTTGTACTTTTGTTAATCTACGATTTTTCACTTTTTAAATATATGACATCGAATCTTCACCACAAAATACTGAATATCTAATTTTTCAGTCTTTTTGACTATGTGTTGTTTTTGTTGTTTTTTTTTGGTACTGGTATAGAATGGGGTCCAATTTCCACCAACTTTGCATCGGAATCTTTCGGCAGTTTACGTAAGCCTGTGGCAGTCATAAATAAGGTTTACTTTGTAATACGTATCAGTGTCCCTGTGAAGTGGTTCAATCAAATGTTGGCCAATCAGCTCGCAGGGTGCATTAATATCATTAGTTCCCTAAGGCCTTACTTCAGCCACCTTAGGAGATAGCAGACGATCGCAAGCATCAAGACGCTTCCCTGGTACCAGCCAAGACGGATCGCCTCAGAGACTCCTGCAAGCAACGAGGAAACACCTCCTGCGTCCTTGTCCACTGGACGCTCACAGCACCTACTATCTTCACCTGAAGATATTTGCTGACAGATCTCCGGCAGCCCTAAGAACTTCCTACTTTCCTCTTCCTCTCTCGGACACTGTCCAACTTTCTTCCACCTATACCAAACCGCATAATCTTATTGAATAAACCCTTTTCATTGTTGTAAGCAGAGGTTTTTTGTTATTTCATTTCGTGACTGAAGCAGAGATAAGGACAACATCGCGTCCTTTTACAAGCCACCAGAAAAAGCCAACGCAAAGACTGACAGGTGATACGTAAATATTAGTTAAACTTTTCTCGAAAAAAAAACACTTGTTTACCTATCTTTCGTTCTGTGTTTTCCGTGTAGAGTAAAAAAATTTTTTTAAAAGAGCGAATTTACCAGTTGACTATGTTTTATTTCTTGAACAACAAAAAAAAAGTTATAGGAAACTTTAAAAAAAAAAAAAAAAAAGATATTATTGTTAACAGTTAATTAGATATGTTTTGTTCGTATTATATATAAAAAGTTTTTAAAAAAAGATTATAAACAGTTGTTTAACTATTTTTGTTCATGTTATAAAAAAAACCGGCTCTTGTATAGATCGAATACACGAGCGAAATTTATTTTAGAAGAGTTCCAATAGTGTAAGGGGCAGATAACTCTCTTTTCTTAGTACGCAATGTCTCCGAAAATGGAAAATATCCAATTTTTTAAATAAGAAGTCATGCAAATTCAATTAATAGAGCATTTTTCGAAGAAATAACAATTTGAGAAAATCAACAGTATATTGATAGAACATTTAGTGAAGAAAATAGAATTTGGAAAAATCAACAGTTTATTTTTTTCATTTCAAAACCAGCAAAACGAACAGTCCTATTGTTTTGATTAATAGATTTTTTTATAGTTTAAAATATATTTAATATCGCAGAAATTGGCTCTTGTATAGATCGGGTCTTTGAAAAATGTGCTATTGATTGAATTTGCATGACTTCTTATTTCAAAAACGGATATTTTCCATTTTCGGAGAAATTGCGTACTAAAAAAAAGAGAGTTACCTGCCCCTTACACCATTGGAACTCTTCTAAAATAAATTTCGCTCGTGTATTCGATCTATACAAGAGCAAAAAAACCGGTGCTGATATCGATCCTGAACCAGTTTTCGTGAGGTTCGACTCGGAAGCGTTCGACTATCCTACGCAAACGCCCGGGAGTTGACGAGCCGATTTGTACCAGACGACAATTTTGATACGGTGCTGCGTCCTATGATAATAATGTTTTGCTTGTTTCGTTTTTTTGTTGTTGTTAGGGTTTAGGGTTTAGGTTTAAACATATTTATTTGATAACAGTAATTTCGCTCTGTTTTGCTTGTTTTATTTGTTTTGTTGTTTAAAAAATTTCTTGCAACTATAACTAAAAATTATAGGACGCAGCAACGTATTTAAATAACAAAAATATATTTATTTGAAAACAGTAACTTCGCTATGTTTTGCTTGGTTTTTTTTGTTTGTTTTTTTTGTTTCTTTTAGAAAATTTCTTGAAAATATAACTTACAATCATAGGACGCAGGACCGTATCAAAATTGTCGTCTGGTACAAATCGGCTCGTCAACACTCGGGCGTTTGCGTAGGACAGCCGAACGCTTCCGAGTCGAACCTCACGAAAACTGGTTCAGGATCGATAAAAGCACCAAAAACCCTTTTGACCAGTTGTTTATTTTCAGTTTTGTACGTTTTAAACGAACAAAAAACTTCGCGTCGGCTTTTTTTTCCGCGGCTTACGTCAACTGCCGGAAGATGCCGACGCAAAGTTGACCGAAATTGGGTCTCATTCTATATCAGATAACGATAAACATAGCAAGGTGAAGGTATAGAATAGTTAACAAAGTCGCCGCTTGGTAAGAATGGTTTTCTCAATGATGATGTCATTATTTAGAAAACCATTCTTAATATGGATGAGGGGACTTTGTTTACTATTTTGTGCCTTCACCTAATAACAATAATGAATTCAGAGAGATGATAAAACGAGCCTTTTCAAAACTCCCAGGACGAAACAAATTTAAAATAATGTAGGGTATAAAGGGGTGTGACAAAGAAATTAAAATAATAAATTGTTTTGTTTTTTACTTACATATTCTTTTGCAAGCTTGTCTCTTCATAACACACTTGTGACCCTAACTAGAACAGATTAACCGGTGTCAAACGTAAAAACGTCCTGCTCTGTAACTAGCCCTGCAGAGAGAGAAAGAGAGAGAGACAGAGAGAGAGAGAGAGAAAGAGAGAGAGAGAGAAAGAGAGAGAGAGAGACAGAGAGAGAAAGAGAGAGAAAGAGAGAGAGAGATTCATCTACTTATCTATCTTGACAAAAAGGACACTTTTCTTTTTCTGTGTTCCTATTTACTTAACTCCCCACGAGGTCGGTTTTTAATGTGGGTAGAATCCAGCTACCAAAGTGTAGATTGGAACAAATATTTTGGCACTTCTGCCGTATATATGAAGCAGCAGATTTTCTGTCCTTCTACTGAAAATAAATGGAGGTAATTCAACCGGAAGTGATTTTTTTACAACATAAAAAAAAATGCAAGACTGATTTGTTTTTGGGTAACAAGAAACAATTAACAATTTCTTTTATTTTTTAATTTTTAAATAAAAAACCCTAACCCTAAACCCTAACCCCAAACCCTAAACCCTAACCCCTAAACCCTAACCTCTAACCTTAAGAAATCAGGCGGTGTGCCTGTAAAAAATCTATTGTTTTTTGCGGCTGGTTCATTAAATTACCAATGTCTCGAAGATTAATCTCATTTAACTCCATTTTCTAAATACTAAATTCAACTTCTGGTGAATTCTGAATGAATGGTACTTGGAGAAAAAAAAACGGAACTCTTCAATTTCGATTTCTTAATCGGCAGCTGCTTCATATATACGGCAGAAGTGCCAATATTTTAATTGCCTCTGCCTAGAAGGAGTTCTCCAAGGACACAAAAGATGAAGTGTATAGTATCAGAACAGATACAACACTTTGCTCCTTACAAATCAATTTATTGGTAAAAAATTGTAAGCAAAGAAAAAAAAAACATTGTTTTTCGTTGTACTATCACACCTGCCGAAGTTTACCTAAAAGTAAAAATAAGATTCTAGTTTTTTTTTGGGGGGGGGGGGGGCGATTACATGGACAGACCTGAAAAAATATCCACACAAAAGAAAAAGAATTTAAAGAGAATTATGGCACTTCTGCATTTCAACCGTCACTTGGACTTAATAATTGAAGAGTTCCATTCATTCTACCGAGCCAACCGGAAATTTTCGTTTTAAAAGATCACTGTTGACTAAAATCACTGACTATTCATTTTAATGATAAATTTTCATTTTAAAAATCACTGTTGACTATTTTGAGAAAGTTTTAATTCATACAATAAAAAAAATTACTGACTATTAATTTAAATAATAAATTTTCATTTTAAAAATCACTGTTGATTATTTTGAGAGTTTTAATTCATACAATAAAAAAAACACTGACTATTCATTAAAATGATAAATTTTCGTTCTAAAAATCACTGTTGACTATTCTGAGAAAGTTTTAATTCATACAATAAAAAACACATTTTTATTATTTCGATAAATGTTTGGCTCTTGTATAGCGATTCTTGTACGAAAACAATTTTCTTTGTCTTTTCCTGAGAGAGAGTTAATTAAGGGGCAGTAACTGTGAATTGTAATTTTGAGCCAGATTTTGTCTTTAATATCTAACAACTTTGATTTTGTATTAAATTGCGATCATGGATCTGAACTTGTTCCAGTTTGAAGACCTACTTTATTTTACTTCCGAAAAAGCTAAACAGACCGATTTCTTGCAAGCCCATGGGCTTATTTCTGGCGAAGAAACCTGCAGTTGTGGGCATAACATGCGACTTGTGCCATCAACAGTGAAAACTGATGGGTTTCTTTGGCGTTGCACGAGTGGTTACTGTGCAAGTATAACGTCGATTAGACGTAACTCGCTGAATTTCGTTCAGTGATTTCATTTACTACAAAATTCAAATTTAAACAAAATAAATTCTTAAATTTTCCATTACTTTATTCTTTTACGTTCATTTATTAATAATTAATTTCCAGTAAATTGCTTTCGATGTAATAACAACAGTTGAATAGAGTTACTGCCCCTTAATTAACTCTCTCTCAGGAGAAGACACAAAAAATTTTTTTTCGTACTTTTAAGCAACAAGAACCCAAAAAGCAACTAAAACTAACTAAAAATACTACTGAAAATAAATCAGTAAAAGTTTTGGCTCTTGTAGAGATCGAATACACGAGCGAAATTTATTTTAGAAGAGTTCCAATGGTGTCAGGAGCAGACAACTCGTTTTTTAGTACGCAATGTCTCCGAAAATGGAAAATATCCATTTTTAAATAAGAAGACATACAAATTCAATTAGGGCGATAACCGTAAATGAATTACACTTATCTCCCTTTGAATAAATCAAAATGGCTGTCATATTTGGACTTCCTCTTTGTAAATCGTTAAAATTTAATTTTCTTTTTTAAAAAAAAACTACTTGATTAATTTACGTGATTTTTAGTATAGGATATATTCAGCTCGTGACAGATACATACATCAAACAGATATTATTCAGTTTGTTTTATTTTTATTTTTTCGAAAGTACCCGCTAAACTGGATAAGCACCCAATTTAAAGATGAATCTTGTGTTTTTACATGCATTCCATATAAGTTTGCATGAGTTTTTTCTAGGAACGACCACCCCATTAAAACAAAACTTTGTTTGATTTTCTAAAAATCTGCCACGCCTTTCGTTCCTCACCTTAAAACACCGCCAGTAGTTATGCCAAAATGAACCCAAAGCGCACTTATTTGCCCATGAAACAGAAACCGGTTAACAGGCGAAGAGGCGAAGCTCGTTAACACCCGAACCATAATTTTATAGCATCTACCGGCCATGCCTTCCCCATTTCTTTTTTTAACCTAAAAGGAAAATAACAAAATAATGAAAACCATGTTTACATTAAAAACACTTCCTTTCATTAACCTAAAAGAAACACCTTCTTCTGCGCTAAAAAACACATTTTGTGTTAAATAACTTGAAAAATAAAAATAAAGGAAACTAAACCTTTTTTAATATTCAAATAACCAAACGCCAAACCCAAAATAAATCAAATTAAAAATGCATTAAACAGGCACTTAGATTATCACAGACTTGACAAATCAGAGGTTATACCATAAGCTGGGGAGCTGTTAATTATTGCAAGAGTAATGGGAAGCACTAGGGTTACAGTTACAGTTAGGGTTACGGTTAGAAAGAAGGTTCAAATTAAAGTGAATGGGTTAGGGTTAGATTACAGAGGATTAAAGTTAACGGATCAGGTCCTGAAAGTGATGAAGAGAATAATTGAGCAGGAAATAAAAAGGCAGATAAGCATAGATGAAATGCCAACTGCTACTATATTTATCGTGAGACATATGCAAGATAAGTACCTTAATAAGAAGAATAACCTGTATTTTTTTTTTGTTGATCTTAAGACAAAACTTTGACAAAGGGCCCAGAGAGATTCTCTGGTGGGCTTTGTATAAACAAATAATAGTAATAAAGAAATGCTCTGCTGAACTTACCCCTGTCCTCTCAAAACTCTACAATAAATGCCTTGGCGAATCTCTGAACACATATACCATACACTGGGCAAGGCAGGTGAAGATAGGGCAGATGTACTTGATATATCCAAACGGCTTCGCATAAAAATAAATTCATGTGGTATTACTGGACGAATATCTAATACAATTATATCCTTCCGAACCAAAAGAAAGATCCAGATTGTCATTGATTGCCGTTCAAAAAAATATGACATAAATGCAGGTGTACCTCAAGGATCGATCCTTGGACCTTTATTGTTCCTGCTTTTCATAAACGACCTCCCTGATGGCATTCTGTCTGAGAAGGGTATATTTACTGACAACACAACACTCTACTCTTGTCATGTGTGCAAAACGAACGCGCACATATCCGAGGCAATGGCTGAATCCTTAGAAAGTGACCTCCAGTCTGTAG
>CAUVYP010000555.1:72500-82057 GCA_963556195.1 Sepiola atlantica
CAACAGTACTGGCATAGCCACCGATCAAAATCCTCTCCTCTTTATAAAAGAAAAACACAATCCCCCACCCTCGGCTTGGACGAAAAAAAATCCGTTGAATTTAAAAGTATCACTAAGCTGATGAAAAGAAATTAAACTGAGAGAAAAACAAAGGCGCCCTCTCTCTCTCTCTCTGTCTCCTGTTAACTTGACACTGAGCAAGGCTATCTTCACTTGAAGATATACTGCGATAAGAAAATACTTTCGGCAGCGTCTCCGTATTATTACTATTCGTTTTCGTTGTGAATTAAATATCCTAAGTGGGGAGTTGATACGTGTGATATTTGTTCACATTACATTTAAATATCTGCTAGAGTAATGTTAAACTTGGATCAAGGAAGAAATTCCAAAGCCTCTCAGTTCTTCAAAATAAGTAAATTCTATTGACTTACTCGATATTTGTTCACAAAATAAAACAATATTCCTAAAAAATGTGTTTGTTTATCTTAACATCAAAACAATCGTTGAATTTGTAGCAGTTACCTCCTCCTTTCAAAACATAACTACACCGGTTTGCCGGTAGGTGTCGCTTTTTCTCCGACAGGTGGCACTGTAAAGCGACACCAGAGTTATCTGCCCTTCTGACTATAAAAACCGTTGCAAACGGAAAATCCCTCTCTTCTTCACCAGCCTCGACAGGAGTACGCTGACACTAGCGTTCCGTTTCACTCTTCTCTTCTGGTCGATTGGCCTCGGCAGAACGACGCTAATACACTAGCGCTTCGTCTCACGCTTTTCTCTTGAACTGGTCCCAGCATAACAACTACCAACACACGTGGTCAAACAACGGTAAGAGTTCTCAACTCATTTTCTTTGTGTACGGCTTTCAAAGACTTTCCACACGCCGGATTCATTTCTTCTTATACCTTTTTCAAGAACTGTTTTTCCATCGACACACATGCATACATCACACACTTCATCATTCCACGTACACACACGTTCAATAAACCTTATTTGAACTACTTCATATTGTTTGTTAATTATTACTCTGTCTTTGCATGCAACATTGCTTGATTTACTGAACACGTTTATAATCGGGGGAACACGACCTTCGACCGTAACAAATTACAAAAAAAAGTATAGTTAATTAACAAAGTATCTTTTTGCCCATAAAAAAACATAAAAAAAACAAAAATAGGTGACATTTTTATGTGACAAATTATTTACATGTTTCTTCTTGGAGGTAATTTTTGTGAAATTTATTTTTAGTTGTGTTTGAAGAGAACATTTAAATGTACTGCCCTGTACAGGGATTGAACTCGCAGTCTTCAGATTATTAGACTTTTGTGCTTACTATATAACCCCTGTTCTCATCCCATTTGCCCTTCGTTGTCACGTGTTACATCATCTTCGCTATTAATCGAACGGACATGGATGCATCCATTTCGTTATGGTTAAAGAATACCCCCTACCAAAAAAATGTTTTTTTAAATATTGTGAAAGAAGCCAGCTGTAAGATTGAAATGCGGATTAAAATAAAATTATTTAACCTTCCTACTGAGATCACATATTTATTAAGCAGTATCACAAATAGGGTGCTGGTATTGTGTAGAATTGAATTGAGCCGAAATAAGGTGTTTTACTCACACCGTCAGTGCGAGAAATGAGCCCAACTTGTGCATATATTCAACTTTAATAAATCTGTTTGATTCAAAGTGAATTCAATGTTTTATATGAATTTCCATATTTGCTTTATATTTTCACATTTATTTTGAATTATGATGCGTTTATCTGATTAGAATAGTTTTTTTTTTACTGAATTTCAGAAAAAAGATTTAAATATGTGAACCACCTATGAATTTCGATATATAACTGTAATTTTGTCTTTTCTTTTTAATATATACAACGATGTAGAAAATCATACAGGAGAAATTATGGTATTTTACAATTAATACTCCTTCTCTTTGATACAGCATCTAATTGACTTTTCAGCTCCGTTTGTAAGATTTGTTGAGAATTAGCTTCCTGCACTGAAGATTGCGTTAGCATGAAACATTGATGTCTGTAGGAATTAAAATAATTAATATTTATTTATAAATATTATTATCAGCCCCCTCCAACAAAGGCCGGGCACTCTTGAGTGACTTTAATAACAAGCAGCACACATAGCTACATGCACGATCCGGCCACGTTCGTAGATCACTCTAAATCTAGCCGCCGACTCGCTATTCACATTTAAATTCCTCTCTATTTACTAACTAATTGTCTATGGCCGATGGGATAAGACCCTTGACTACGAATCAGTGGCGTTGAGAATTAGCTTCTGTTGTGATATCCGTATACATGCATTGATGTCGATTAGACGAAAATACAGGGAGGCTGAAGTGAAACACGTTTATTTACTTAGGTGTACAAACCGGAACTGCTGACGGTGAGCCCGAAACCGGAAGAGGGGATATGGGAAGGGAGTGGGAGGAGGGCTAGCTAGATTTCTATTGCTGATACTACAACATCCCCTTCTGTATTAAAGGAGAAGTACGTTGGGCTGTGATGGGCTGGAGAGGTTGCGGGGTGGGGGAGATAGTTCATTTTGTTCTGTTACAGGTCGAGCCGCTGGGTGGGTTTGCTCGTCCTGTTCGACCTACGTAGTTTGGCAGGTGTTGATGGAACTGGTGGATGTGTGCTTGAGATGGTTGATGGTTGACCACTGGCTGGCCGTGGTCCCTGTGCTGGGATAGTGCTGTGAGGGTAAGGGACTCGGTGTGTGCCACAACAAGTTTTCCGTTGGTGCTAGCATTTCGTGTTGTCCGCCTTTCCCTTTGTTGGCCTTAATAACTGCCGGTTTCTGCGATGGATCCCACCGTTGGCGAATTTTACTACATATGACCTTGGCTCTGCTGCGATCTGCACAATCTTTCCAGGTTCCCAGAGTCTGGTTCTTTTGTCCTGAACATAGACCTGTTGGCCGGTATGTAACTGTGTGTGTTGATGGCTATTCTTTCGGTCATACCACTTTTTTGTTTCTTCTTTGCTCTTCTCCAACTCTAGCTTTGTTTGTTCATCCCCTAGTTGTTGTTTCGACACTAGTGGGGTCCTCATGGGTCTTCCATTCAGTAGTTCTGCTGGGGATTTGATTTGAGCTGATAGCGGTGTGGCCCTGTACGCCATCATTGCTAGGTGGGTGTCTGTGTTCGTTTCTCGTGCTTTCAACAACAACTTTTTACAGACGCCCACCATCCTTTCTGCGAACCCGTTTGACTGGGGGTGGAGTGGTGACGAGGTAGTGTGCCTAAAGTTGTACGATTTGGCAAAATCTTCAAACTCTGCACTGGAATACTGGGGCCCATTGTCACTGAATACTGCCTCTGGGACACCTTGTTCTTCGAACAGGAGCTTCATTTGTCGGATTACTGCAGCTGATGTCGTCGAGTGGAGACGCCGTATGAAAGGGCTGCGGCTGTAATAGTCCCCCACCAGTAAAAATTCCTTATCTTCCATGGTAAAGATGTCGGTACTGACATACTGCCATGGGTAAGAAGGGGTCTCGTGCTGGAGTAGTGTTTCTGATGGGAGACTGGGTTGGTACTTCTGACATGTGGAGCAGTCTCTAATTAGTTCCTCTATGTCTTTGTTGATACTGACCCAGAACACTGCTGTTCGGGCCAGTAAGCGGGTTTTCTCTATCCCTTGGTGGGATGAATGTAGTTGTTGTAGGATGTCTGGTTGAAGTGAGCGAGGTATGATGATTTTGTTGCCTTTAAGGAGTACTCCATCTTGGAGGCCAATTTCGTCCCTATAATTCCAAAAAGCTTGTACGTGAGAGTGGCAGCAGGATCGATTTTCTGGCAATCCAGACATAACTGTGCTGGTGAGCTGTTTTAATACTGGGTCTTTGGGTGTTTCTGCCTTGATATCTAGCAAGCGAGTTGGGGATGCGTTCAGGTGTGCGTTAAGTAGATGTATGTTGATGTCTACATCCCTGATTGGTTCCCCTGGGATTGGTGACACCCTGGACATGCAGTCGGCTATGGGAATGGATTTTCCTGGATTGTATTTAACTGTGAAATCATAGCCTTGGATTTTAAGTAACATTCTCGCTAACCTTGGTGGTGCATTAGCAAGATTCTTTAGGGCTATTGATTCTAGCGGTTTGTGATCAGTTATTATTGTCACTGCTTGGCCCCATACATAGTGATGGAACTTTTCCAGCCCAAAAACCACTGCTAGCATTTCGCGTTCTATGTTCGAGTACCTTGTCTCAGGCCCCGACAGGGTTTTGCTTGCTAGAGCGACCGGCATTCCATTTTGGATGAGGGCTGCACCCAGTCCAGCTGATGATGCATCAACCTGTATATTTATTGGCGCTTTTGGATCAAAATATTTAAGCACAATTGCTTTCCCTACTTCGTCTTTTATGCTGTTAAAAGCCATCTGTTCCTGTTCAGTCCAGATGAATTGAGTTTTTGTTGACAGAAGATCTCGGAGTGGCTTGGTCAGCATTGCCAGTTGTGGAGAGAATTTGTTTAAATAATTTGCTAGCCCAAGAAAGCTTGCTAATTGTTTTTCGTCTTTTGGTGGTTTCATTTGGACGATCGCCTCTGTCTTCTTTGGGTCTGGTTTTATTCCATCCCTTGATATAATGTGGCCAAAAAAAGAGATTTCTTGCGTGCGGACCACTAATTTATCCGGGTTGAATTTGCAGTTCTTAGACCGAGCTCTTTCTAGGAGTTTGTTGAGTGCTATGTCATGATCGCTGCCATCCTCCTCAAATCCAACGATAACGGTGTCGTCCGATATTGAGAGGACATTTTTTATGTCCCCAAAGGTCTCAAACATGGCTCGCTGAAATTCGTCTTGCGCACTCTTGACCCCCATTGGGAAGCGCTTAAACATATAGCGTCCCTCAGGAGTGATGAATGTTGTAAGTTCTCTTGATTTTTTGTCCAGCTTCATGTTCCAGTAGCCTGATTTCACATCCACTATTGAGAACCATTTTGCTCCATGAAGTCTGGAGATGATTTCCTCAAATGTTGGTGTAACAAAGTGTAGCCGCAACACTGCCCTGTTTAAGTCCTTAGGGTCCAGGCATAGTCTGACAGATCCATTGGCTTTTGTGACGCATACAAAAGAGTTGACCCAGGCTGTCGGTTTTGTTACAGGGGTTATTATATCTTGAGCTACAAGGGAGTCTAACTCTGCTTTGAATTTCTCTTTCAAGGCTATTGGTACCCGACGGGGTGGGTGTATTACTGGGGGTACTGACGGGTCAATCTTGATGCTGTACTCCCCTGGCAAGCAGCCAATGCCTTCGAATATGTCAGCAAATTCCTTGAGTATCCGTTCTCTTTCTTTCGTATCTCCTTCTGGTTTTGATTGTACTGCCGCGGGTAAAGTGGTGTGGTCTTGTTTTGGTATATTGGTCCCTATTGTAAAATTGAGGGTCACTAGTCCTAGTTTCCTAGATGTCTGGAGGCCAAGTAGCGCGGGTCCATCACTTCTTACTACATGGAAGTTGGTACTTGTGAACTTGTCACCATATCTGACTCCTAGGTGACATACGCCCACTTGGTCGATTTGAACACCCCCAAAGGCTAATAGTCGGATAGGAGTGTCTTGAAGGTGTACATGCTTGAGTTTTTTGAAGTATTCCCAAGGGATAAGGTTGCTCATAGCGCCTGTGTCCACCTTTGCATTTATTTTTATTTGGGATCTGTTGTTCCCTATTCTTAATTCCGCATATGCCTCTCTAGCATCTGTTGGAGTATGCGATTTTGCTGATATGGTATGGAAATATGCCTCTTTTGGCAAGTCGTCGTCTTCTTCGTCGCTGTGTGCTGTTATGTTGTGAGCGTTTCTATATCTTGGAAGTTTTGCCGATCTTGGAGGTCTATCGTGCTTATTAATGGAGTCTTTTGTGTCTCTGGTGCGGCAAACAACTGCAAAATGCCCTGTCCTCCGGCACTTCCCACAGGTTTTTCCTTTTGCTGGGCATTCACCTCTGTAATGGCCTTTTCCACAGAAGTAACATTTATTATAGTACTCCTTCCCCGTCTTTATTGCGTGGGCATCTTCTGTTCTTTCCTCGGGGATCTTTGGTTCTCTATGTGTGTTTTGTATTGCCTCCACCTGCTTCAGTGTTGCCTCTTCTGTCTCTGCAGCATGTAGCGCTTCTGCGATGCTGAGATTCTTTCCTTCTTTGAGTAATGCCTTTTGTGTGGACTTTATGTTCAGTCCAAAAATGAAAAGGTCGACCAGAAGGGTTTTCTCGACGGGGAGATCGTACTCGCACTGTTTTATTATTTGCCTTAGTCTCTTCAAGAATCCGTGGGCTGCTTCATCAGGTTGTTGCCGGCACTGTAGGAGCTGGTATCTCGCGACGCGGAAGTTTGACCTCGGCTCTATATATGCGCGAAATTTCTTGATGTAGTGTTCTACATTGCACGCTTCACCTGCCTCAAATTCAAATGTGTCACTCAACTCTTGGCCTTCTATTCCCGACCATAGCAACAGATAATTCACTTTTACGTCTTCACTTGCATCTTTGAGAGGTCCGTTAAAGTGCAACATAACCTGTCGAGCAAATCTGTCGAAATCTTTTGGTAAATTGGCACTCTGCCAATCCATAGACGGGGGAGGTAATTGACAGGCCATTGTTGATAAAGTGAATTAGTACGCGTAGAAGAAATGAAAAAGAATACGTATTATTATTATTATTTTTTTTTTTTTTTTGTGTAACTTGAGTTATTAGCGTACGGTATTTGTATATAAATTATTTTGTTGTTGTTGTTGTTGTTGTTGTTGGTTTAGAAAAATAACAATAACAATATGGATATGAATAGCGAATCGCCTACCTTCACAGGGTCTGGTTCTGGCGTTTTTCGACAGCGTTTCTCTGTTTGCTTGTTTTTTTTTTGTTTTTTTTTTTTTTTATATTATGTCCGTGACTTTGTAGATTCACTTTACACCGTGACTTTTGAGTTCCTCTTTTACCGTCTCCACGTGTAGACTGCTGACCCGTTTCTTTTTTTTTGTTTTGTTTATCTTCTCTATTTTTTTTTTCTCTGTTGTTGTTCGATTTTTCTACGGTAACTGTAGATGTCTATAACTTATTTGCAACCACTTCTGACACCATGTTGCGATACCCGTATACATTGATTGATGTCGATTAGACGAAGATACAAGGAGGCTGAAGTGAAACACGTTTATTTACTTAGGTGTACAAACCGGAACTCCTGACGGTGAGCCCGAAACCGGAAGAGGGGATATGGGAAGGGAGTGGGAGGAGGGCTAGCTAGATTTCTATTGCTGATACTACAACAGTATCGTCCCGGAAAAACAAATACAAAAGAACTCCAAATAATTGCACTAAAATAAAATTGCCAAAATGCGTCTAAATAGCAGCCAATCTAAACTTGATAAGTTAATTTTTGACGTCTGCAAACGAACCTGCCAAAACCCTTATTCCTAAATTTGCCCAAATCGTAACCCTAATTCCTAAATCTGTTCAAGTCCTTATCCTAATTCCTTACCCTGCCCTAACCCTAACGAAAGCAACAATGACAATCAGTAAAAACAAAAAAACGAAACAAATAGTTTTCGTTAAAAAAAACGCTTACTTAATTAACTTTTTAATTTAAACACTTCGTTAAGAAAATATATATTTATTTCATACAAAATTTTTCGCTTGTAAATCCTGCCTCGTCTGTGTTTTTTTGGATGCAGGTAAGTCAAGGATTTTTCATTCGGCACTGTCTGGCGTTTTACGTAAACATCTGAAAATAAAAAGGAGGATATTTGCTCATGAAGAAGAATTTTTAAAAAGTATTTTAGAAAACGAAATGTGCAAATTAAATCTACTTAAGGAAATCGCCAAAATCTTGAATTGAACGCTCGTGTATTTCATCTGAAAAGCAGGCAATCGTTTGCCATCTGCAAGAATGCCCCATAACTAATAATTTAAAAAAATAGCCACTAGAAACGACCGGTTAGATTTCTAAAAAAGATATCTCTGCAAAAGCAGGTGAATATCTGGCTTCCTCAGAAAAAAATAGGGGGAACAAGTGAGGGCACTTCTGCATTTTGTATGAACACGCAGATTTTCTGTCCTTCTACTGAAAATAAAGGGAAGTAATTCAACCGGAAGTTACTTATTTACAACTTTAAAAAAAATGCAAGACTGATTTGTTTTTGGGTAACAAGAAACAATTAACAATTTCTTTTTTTTATTATATGAATTAAAAATTTTATAAATAAAAATGTAAAGTTTTGATTGGGGTGGGGGGGAATGAATTTTTTGGTCAACATTGATTTTTTTTTTTTTTAAATATATTGTAGTAGAAAAGTTTTGTTTGAGATTTTTTTTATCTAAATGAAAAGTTTTCATTGGGGGGGGGGGCTGTATTTTTTTTGTCCTTTTTCTTTTATTAAACAGGATAAAGTTCTGCAATTTGACTTATAATGGCTTCCATGGGGTTAGCAGAAAACTTCTGCCGCCACATAAATTCCATTAGGTAAGACTCCACCATTTGCGTGTGGGTGCCACATTCTATTTTGTTACGCATTTTGGCCTTTTGCCACATGTTTTCCACATGATTTGTTGTGGCACCTGTGGATGGACCCACAAAATTATATCGGTGATTTACACGCAAATGGTGAAATCCTTCTGAAGCGAGTTGGTCGTATGCACGCCAACAGTCTGAGATTACTGTTGTTCCGGGACGCACATACTGCTTTATTATGGGTATTAGTGTTTCGGCATTTCTGTAAGGGACTGTTACTAAGAAGCCAGACTTAGTGGCCGCTTCATAGCCACCAAATACCCACAGTTGTCGTCGGATACGGCCCGTATTGTTCTTTCTTCGTGAAAATAGACTTTCGTCTATCTCCACGAAGCAGTCTTTGACATGACCGGCATGTCCGACTGCAAGAAATCAGGCGATGTGCCTGTAAAAAATCAATTGTTTTCTGCGTCTGGTTCATTAAATTACCAATGTCGCGAAGATTCAAATCATTTAACTCCATTCTACTAAATTCTACTTCCACTCCCGGTAAATTCGACTTCCGGTGAATTCTGAATAAATGGGACTTGGAGAAAACTAAACGGAACTCTTCAATTTCGATTTCTTAATCGGCTGCGTGTTCATAAAAAATGCAGAAGTGCCCAAGTGAGAAACCATGCAAACATAACATAAAACTTTGGTGGTGGCATGCTGTCAAAGTTTATGACGAATCAGCAACCTTAATCATTAGAAATAAAATAATTGTTACATTTTGATGTGCATACTTTTCGGTTGAATTACAACTCAGAAAAATGAAGGAAGTACGAAGTAGAACCTTTAACAGATTTATATAACAATTTACAATGTAGAAAAACCGCCAAACGTGATATGCTTGTTTGCTTGTGAGATGGTTTTGTTTATATTTCATAATCTGGCAGACGACCTCTTCAAAATGCCAGGGCGATAACTCTTTTTTTGCTTCAAGGGAAATAACTCGATTTTGATTTGTTAGGTTGACATAACAATAATATATAAATAGGAGGATGGATATAAAGAAGGAAGGATGGCATGAAAAGCAGG
>CAUVYP010000556.1:0-63979 GCA_963556195.1 Sepiola atlantica
TTAAAAGAAAAAATGTAAAAAAATCGAAAATCGCGACATATCCGTACCTTACAGAAATCGGGAATTTTAGCCAATTTTGAAATCTCCAGATATTTGGTATTGTTTTGAAATTCAAGGTCTAAAAAGTACTTTAAACCTATTTTCGACTGACTTTCTATCATACTGACATGAAAAAGCCTTTAAAGGAAAAATGTAAAAAAATCGAAAATCACGACATATCCGTACCTTACAGAAATCGGGAATTTTAGCCAATTTTGAAATCTCCAGATATTTGGTATTTTTTTTAAATTCAAGGTCTAAAAAGTACTTTGAACCTATTTTTGACTGATTTTCTATCATACTGACATGAAAAAGCCTTAAAAGGAAAAATGTCAAAAAATCGAAAATCGCGACATATCCGTACCTTACAAAAATTGGGAATTTTAGCCAATTTTGAAATCTCCAGATATTTGGTATTGTTTTGAAATTCAAGGTCTAAAAAGTACTTTAAACCTATTTTCGACTGATTTTCTATCATACTGACATGAAAAAGCCTTAAAAGGAAAAATGTCAAAAAATCGAAAATCGCGACATATCCGTACCTTACAGAAATCGGGAATTTTAGCCAATTTTGAAATCTCCAGATATTTGGTATTTTTTTTAAATTCAATGTCTAAAAACGCCCTTTAAACCTATTTTCGACTGATTTTCTATCATACTGACATGAATAAACCTTAAAAGAAAAAATGTCAAAAAATGGAAAATCGCGACATATCCGTACCTTACAGAAATCGGGAATTTTAGCCAATTTTCAAATCTCCAGATATTTGGTATTGTTTTGAAATTCAAGGTCTAAAAAGTACTTTAAACCTATTTTCGACTGATTTTCTATCATACTGACATGAAAAAACCTTAAAAGAAAAAATGTCAAAAAATCGAAAATCGCGACCTATCCGTACCTTACAGAAATCGGGAATTTTAGCCAATTTTGAAATCTCCAGATATTTGGTATTGTTTTGAAATTCAAGGTCTAAACAGTACTTTAAACCTATTTTCGACTGATTTTCTATCATACTGACATGAAAAAACGTAAAAAAATCAAATGGTAAAAAATCGAAAATCGCGACATATCCGTACCTTTCAGAAATCGGGAATTTTAGCCAATTTTGAAATCTCCAGATATTTGGTATTTTTTTCAAATTTAAGGTCTAAAAAGTACTTTAAACCTATTTTCGACTGATTTTCTATCATACTGACATGAAAAAACCTTAAAAGAAAAAATGTCAAAAAATCGAAAATCGCGACCTATCCGTACCTTACAGAAATCTGGAATTTTAGCCAATTTTGCAATCACCAGATATTTGGTATTTTTTTTAAATTCAAGGTCTAAAAAGTACTTTAAACCTATTTTCGACTGATTTTCTATCATACTGACATGAAAAAACCTTAAAAGAAAAAATGTAAAAAAATCGAAAATCACGACATATCCGTACCTTACAGAAATCGGGAATTTTAGCCAATTTTGAAATCTCCAGATATTTGGTATTTTTTTTAAATTCAAGGTCTAAAAAGTACTTTAAACCTATTTTCGACTGATTTTCTATCATACTGACATGAAAAAGCCTTTAAAGGAAAAATGTAAAAAAATCGAAAATCACGACATATCCGTACCTTACAGAAATCGGGAATTTTAGCCAATTTTGAAATCTCCAGATATTTGGTATTTTTTTTAAATTCAAGGTCTAAAAAGTACTTTAAACCTATTTTCGACTGATTTTCTATCATACTGACATGAAAAAGCCTTAAAAGGAAAAATGTCAAAAAATCGAAAATCGCGACATATCCGTACCTTACAGAAATTGGGAATTTTAGCCAATTTTGAAATCTCCAGATATTTGGTATTGTTTTGAAATTCAAGGTCTAAAAAGTACTTTAAACCTATTTTCGACTGATTTTCTATCATACTGACATGAAAAAGCCTTAAAAGGAAAAATGTCAAAAAATCGAAAATCGCGACATATCCGTACCTTACAGAAATCGGGAATTTTAGCCAATTTTGAAATCTCCAGATATTTGGTATTTTTTTTAAATTCAAGGTCTAAAAAGTACTTTAAACCTATTTTCGACTGATTTTCTATCATACTGACATGAATAAACCTTAAAAGAAAAAATGTCAAAAAATGGAAGATCGCGACATATCCGTACCTTACAGAAATCGGGAATTTTAGCCAATTTTCAAATCTCCAGATATTTGGTATTGTTTTGAAATTCAAGGTCTAAAAAGTACTTTAAACCTATTTTCGACTGATTTTCTATCATACTGACATGAAAAAACCTTAAAAGAAAAAATGTCAAAAAATTGAAAATCGCGACCTATCCGTACCTTACAGAAATCGGGAATTTTAGCCAATTTTGAAATCTCCAGATATTTGGTATTGTTTTGAAATTCAAGGTCTAAACAGTACTTTAAACCTATTTTCGACTGATTTTCTATCATACTGACATGAAAAAACGTAAAAAAATCAAATGGTAAAAAATCGAAAATCGCGACATATCCGTACCTTTCAGAAATCGGGAATTTTAGCCAATTTTGAAATCTCCAGATATTTGGTATTTTTTTCAAATTTAAGGTCTAAAAAGTACTTTAAACCTATTTTCGACTGATTTTCTATCATACTGACATGAAAAAACCTTAAAAGAAAAAATGTCAAAAAATCGAAAATCGCGACCTATCCGTACCTTACAGAAATCGGGAATTTTAGCCAATTTTGAAATCACCAGATATTTGGTATTTTTTTTAAATTCAAGGTCTAAAAAGTACTTTAAACCTATTTTCGACTGATTTTCTATCATACTGACATGAAAAAACCTTAAAAGAAAAAATGTAAAAAAATCGAAAATCGCGACATATCCGTACCTTACAGAAATCGGGAATTTTAGCCAATTTTGAAATCTCCAGATATTTGGTATTGTTTTTAAATTCAAGGTCTAAAAAGTACTTTAAACCTATTTTCGACTGATTTTCTATCATACTGACATGAAAAAACCTTAAAAGAAAAAATGTAAAAAAATCGAAAATCGCGACCTATCCGTACCTTACAGAAATCGGGAATTTTAGCCAATTTTGAAATCTCCAGATATTTGGTATTGTTTTGAAATTCAAGGTCTAAAAAGTACTTTAAACCTATTTTCGACTGATTTTCTATCATACTGACATGAAAAAACCTTAAAAGAAAAAATGTCAAAAAATCGAAAATCGCGACATATCCGTACCTTACAGAAATCGGGAATTTTAGCCAATTTTGAAATCTCCAGATATTTGGTATTTTTTTTAAATTCAAGGTCTAAAAAGTACTTTAAACCTATTTTCGACTGATTTTCTATCATACTGACATGAAAAAACCTTAAAAGAAAAAATGTCAAAAAATCGAAAATCGCGACCTATCCGTACCTTACAGAAATCGGGAATTTTAGCCAATTTTGAAATCACCAGATATTTGGTATTTTTTTTAAATTCAAGGTCTAAAAAGTACTTTAAACCTATTTTCGACTGATTTTCTATCATACTCACATAAAAAAACCTTAAAAGAAAAAATGTCAAAAAATCGAAAATCGCGACATATCCGTACCTTACAGAAATCGGGAATTTTAGCCAATTTTGAAATCTCCAGATATTTCGTATTTTTTTGAAATTCAAGGTTTAAACAGTACTTTAAACCTATTTTCGACTGATTTTCTATCATACTGACATGAAAAAACGTAAAAAAATCAAATGTTTAAAAATCGAAAATCGCGACATATCGGTACCTTTCAGAAATCGGGAATTTTAGCCAATTTTGAAATCTCCAGATATTTGGTATTGTTTTGAAATTCAAGGTCTAAAAAGTACTTTAAACCTATTTTCGACTGATTTTCTATCATACTGACATGAAAAAGCCTTAAAAGGAAAAATGTCAAAAAATCGAAAATCGCGACATATCCGTACCTTACAGAAATTGGGAATTTTAGCCAATTTTGAAATCTCCAGATATTTGGTATTGTTTTGAAATTCAAGGTCTAAAAAGTACTTTAAACCTATTTTCGACTGATTTTCTATCATAGTCACATAAAAAAACCTTAAAAGAAAAATGTCAAAAAATCGAAAATCGCGACCTATCCGTACCTTACAGAAATCGGGAATTTTAGCCAATTTTGAAATCTCCAGATATTTTGTATTTTTTTTAAATTCAAGGTCTGAAAAGTACTTTAAACCTATTTTCGACTGATTTTCTATCATACTGACATGAAAAAACCTTAAAAGAAAAAATGTCAAAAAATCGAAAATCGCGACATATCCGTACCTTACAGAAATCGGGAATTTTAGCCAATTTTGAAATCTCCAGATATTTGGTATTTTTTTTAAATTCAAGGTCTAAAAAGTACTTTAAACCTATTTTCGACTGATTTTCTATCATACTGACATGAAAAAGCCTTAATAGGAAAAATGTCAAAAAATCGAAAATCGCGACATATCCGTACCTTACAGAAATCGGGAATTTTATCCAATTTTGAAATCTCCAGATATTTGGTATTGTTTTGAAATTCAAGGTCTAAAAAGTACTTTAAACCTATTTTCGACTGATTTTCTATCATACTCACATAAAAAAACCTTAAAAGAAAAAATGTCAAAAAATCGAAAATCGCGACCTATCCATACCTTACAGAAATCGGGAATTTTAGCCAATTTTGAAATCTCCAGATATTTGGTATTGTTTTGAAATTCAAGGTCCAAAAGTACTTTAAACCTATTTTTGACTGATTTTCTATCATACTGACATAAAAAAACCTTAAAAGAAAAAATGTCAAAAAATCGAAAATCGCGACATATCCGTACCTTACAGAAATCGGGAATTTTAGCCAATTTTGAAATCTCCAGATATTTGGTATTTTTTTTAAATTCAAGGTCTAAAAAGTACTTTAAACCTATTTTCGACTGATTTTCTATCATACTGACATGAAAAAGCCTTAAAAGGAAAAATGTCAAAAAATCGAAAATCGCGACATATCCGTACCTTACAGAAATCGGGAATTTTAGCCAATTTTGAAATCTCCATATATTTGGTATTTTTTTTAAATTCAAGGTCTAAAAAGTACTTTAAACCTATTTTCGACTGATTTTCTATCATACTGACATGAAAAAACCTTAAAAGAAAGAATGTCAAAAAATCGAAAATCGCGACATATCCGTACCTTACAGAAATCGGGAATTTTAGCCAATTTTGAAATCTCCAGATATTTGGTATTGTTTTGAAATTCAAGGTCTAAACAGTACTTTAAACCTATTTTCGACTGATTTTCTATCATACTGACATGAAAAAACGTAAAAAAATCAAATGTTAAAAAATCGAAAATCGCGACATATCCGTACCTTTCAGAAATCGGGAATTTTAGCCAATTTTGAAATCTCCAGATATTTGGTATTTTTTTCAAATTTAAGGTCTAAAAAGTACTTTAAACCTATTTTCGACTGATTTTCTATCATACTGACATGAAAAAACGTTAAAAGAAAAATGTCAAAAAATCGAAAATCGCGACATATCCGTACCTTACAGAAATCGGGAATTTTAGCCAATTTTGAAATCTCCAGATATTTGGTATTGTTTTGAAATTCAAGGTCTAAAAAGTACTTTAAACCTATTTTCGACTGATTTTCTATCATACTCACATGAAAAAACCTTAAAAGAAAAAATGTCAAAAAATCGAAAATCGCGACATATCCGTACCTTACAGAAATCGGGAATTTTAGCCAATTTTGAAATCTCCAGATATTTGGTATTTTTTTTAAATTCAAGGTCTAAAAAGTACTTTAAACCTATTTTCGACTGATTTTCTATCATACTGACATGAAAAAGCCTTAAAAGGAAAAATGTCAAAAAATCGAAAATCGCGACATATCCGTACCTTACAGAAATCGGGAATTTTAGCCAATTTTGAAATCTCCATATATTTGGTATTTTTTTTAAATTCAAGGTCTAAAAAGTACTTTAAACCTATTTTCGACTGATTTTCTATCATACTGACATGAAAAAACCTTAAAAGAAAGAATGTCAAAAAATCGAAAATCGCGACATATCCGTACCTTACAGAAATCGGGAATTTTAGCCAATTTTGAAATCTCCAGATATTTGGTATTGTTTTGAAATTCAAGGTCTAAACAGTACTTTAAACCTATTTTCGACTGATTTTCTATCATACTGACATGAAAAAACGTAAAAAAATCAAATGTTAAAAAATCGAAAATCGCGACATATCCGTACCTTTCAGAAATCGGGAATTTTAGCCAATTTTGAAATCTCCAGATATTTGGTATTTTTTTCAAATTTAAGGTCTAAAAAGTACTTTAAACCTATTTTCGACTGATTTTCTATCATACTGACATGAAAAAACGTTAAAAGAAAAATGTCAAAAAATCGAAAATCGCGACATATCCGTACCTTACAGAAATCGGGAATTTTAGCCAATTTTGAAATCTCCAGATATTTGGTATTGTTTTGAAATTCAAGGTCTAAAAAGTACTTTAAACCTATTTTCGACTGATTTTCTATCATACTCACATGAAAAAACCTTAAAAGAAAAAATGTCAAAAAATCGAAAATCGCGACCTATCCGTACCTTACAGAAATCGGGAATTTTAGCCAATTTTGAAATCTCCAGATATTTGGTATTTTTTTTAACTTCAAGGTCTAAAAAGTACTTTAAACCTATTTTCGACTGATTTTCTATCATACTGACATGAAAAAACCTTAAAAGAAAAAATGTAAAAAAATCGAAAATCGCGACATATCCGTACCTTACAGAAATCAGGAATTTTAGCCAATTTTGAAATCTCCAGATATTTGGTATTTTTTTTAAATTCAAGGTCTAAAAAGTACTTTAAACCTATTTTCGACTGATTTTCTATCATACTGACATGAAAAAGCCTTAATAGGAAAAATGTCAAAAAATCGAAAATCGCGACATATCCGTACCTTACAGAAATCGGGAATTTTATCCAATTTTGAAATCTCCAGATATTTGGTATTGTTTTGAAATTCAAGGTCTAAAAAGTACTTTAAACCTATTTTCGACTGATTTTCTATCATACTGACATGAAAAAGCCTTAAAAGGAAAAATGTCAAAAAATCGAAAATCGCGACATATCCGTACCTTACAGAAATCGGGAATTTTAGCCAATTTTGAAATCTCCAGATATTTGGTATTTTTTTTAAATTCAAGGTCTAAAAAGTACTTTAAACCTATTTTCGACTGATTTTCTATCATACTGACATGAATAAACCTTAAAAGAAAAAATGTCAAAAAATGGAAGATCGCGACATATCCGTACCTTACAGAAATCGGGAATTTTAGCCAATTTTCAAATCTCCAGATATTTGGTATTGTTTTGAAATTCAAGGTCTAAAAAGTACTTTAAACCTATTTTCGACTGATTTTCTATCATACTGACATGAAAAAACCTTAAAAGAAAAAATGTCAAAAAATTGAAAATCGCGACCTATCCGTACCTTACAGAAATCGGGAATTTTAGCCAATTTTGAAATCTCCAGATATTTGGTATTGTTTTGAAATTCAAGGTCTAAACAGTACTTTAAACCTATTTTCGACTGATTTTCTATCATACTGACATGAAAAAACGTAAAAAAATCAAATGGTAAAAAATCGAAAATCGCGACATATCCGTACCTTTCAGAAATCGGGAATTTTAGCCAATTTTGAAATCTCCAGATATTTGGTATTTTTTTCAAATTTAAGGTCTAAAAAGTACTTTAAACCTATTTTCGACTGATTTTCTATCATACTGACATGAAAAAACCTTAAAAGAAAAAATGTCAAAAAATCGAAAATCGCGACCTATCCGTACCTTACAGAAATCGGGAATTTTAGCCAATTTTGAAATCACCAGATATTTGGTATTTTTTTTAAATTCAAGGTCTAAAAAGTACTTTAAACCTATTTTCGACTGATTTTCTATCATACTGACATGAAAAAACCTTAAAAGAAAAAATGTAAAAAAATCGAAAATCGCGACATATCCGTACCTTACAGAAATCGGGAATTTTAGCCAATTTTGAAATCTCCAGATATTTGGTATTGTTTTTAAATTCAAGGTCTAAAAAGTACTTTAAACCTATTTTCGACTGATTTTCTATCATACTGACATGAAAAAACCTTAAAAGAAAAAATGTAAAAAAATCGAAAATCGCGACCTATCCGTACCTTACAGAAATCGGGAATTTTAGCCAATTTTGAAATCTCCAGATATTTGGTATTGTTTTGAAATTCAAGGTCTAAAAAGTACTTTAAACCTATTTTCGACTGATTTTCTATCATACTGACATGAAAAAACCTTAAAAGAAAAAATGTCAAAAAATGGAAGATCGCGACATATCCGTACCTTACAGAAATCGGGAATTTTAGCCAATTTTGAAATCTCCAGATATTTGGTATTTTTTTTAAATTCAAGGTCTAAAAAGTACTTTAAACCTATTTTCGACTGATTTTCTATCATACTGACATGAAAAAACCTTAAAAGAAAAAATGTCAAAAAATCGAAAATCGCGACCTATCCGTACCTTACAGAAATCGGGAATTTTAGCCAATTTTGAAATCACCAGATATTTGGTAT
Organism: Sepiola atlantica; assembly: GCA_963556195.1. Lineage (NCBI taxonomy): Eukaryota > Metazoa > Mollusca > Cephalopoda > Sepiida > Sepiolidae > Sepiola > Sepiola atlantica. The sequence goes on from CAUVYP010000556.1 coordinate 8,642, forward strand.
TTTTTTTAAATTCAAGGTCTAAAAAGTACTTTAAACCTATTTTCGACTGATTTTCTATCATACTCACATAAAAAAACCTTAAAAGAAAAAATGTCAAAAAATCGAAAATCGCGACATATCCGTACCTTACAGAAATCGGGAATTTTAGCCAATTTTGAAATGTCCAGATATTTCGTATTTTTTTGAAATTCAAGGTTTAAACAGTACTTTAAACCTATTTTCGACTGATTTTCTATCATACTGACATGAAAAAACGTAAAAAAATCAAATGTTTAAAAATCGAAAATCGCGACATATCGGTACCTTTCAGAAATCGGGAATTTTAGCCAATTTTGAAATCTCCAGATATTTGGTATTGTTTTGAAATTCAAGGTCTAAAAAGTACTTTAAACCTATTTTCGACTGATTTTCTATCATACTGACATGAAAAAGCCTTAAAAGGAAAAATGTCAAAAAATCGAAAATCGCGACATATCCGTACCTTACAGAAATTGGGAATTTTAGCCAATTTTGAAATCTCCAGATATTTGGTATTGTTTTGAAATTCAAGGTCTAAAAAGTACTTTAAACCTATTTTCGACTGATTTTCTATCATACTCACATAAAAAAACCTTAAAAGAAAAAATGTCAAAAAATGGAAAATCGCGACATATCCGTACCTTACAGAAATCGGGAATTTTAGCCAATTTTGAAATCTCCAGATATTTGGTATTTTTTTTAAATTCAAGGTCTAAAAAGTACTTTAAACCTATTTTCGACTGATTTTCTATCATACTGACATGAAAAAGCCTTAATAGGAAAAATGTCAAAAAATCGAAAATCGCGACATATCCGTACCTTACAGAAATTGGGAATTTTAGCCAATTTTGAAATCTCCAGATATTTGGTATTGTTTTGAAATTCAAGGTCTAAAAAGTACTTTAAACCTATTTTCGACTGATTTTCTATCATACTCACATAAAAAAACCTTAAAAGAAAAAATGTCAAAAAATCGAAAATCGCGACCTATCCATACCTTACAGAAATCGGGAATTTTAGCCAATTTTGAAATCTCCAGATATTTGGTATTGTTTTGAAATTCAAGGTCCAAAAGTACTTTAAACCTATTTTTGACTGATTTTCTATCATACTGACATAAAAAAACCTTAAAAGAAAAAATGTCAAAAAATCGAAAATCGCGACATATCCGTACCTTACAGAAATCGGGAATTTTAGCCAATTTTGAAATCTCCAGATATTTGGTATTTTTTTTAAATTCAAGGTCTAAAAAGTACTTTAAACCTATTTTCGACTGATTTTCTATCATACTGACATGAAAAAGCCTTAAAAGGAAAAATGTCAAAAAATCGAAAATCGCGACATATCCGTACCTTACAGAAATCGGGAATTTTAGCCAATTTTGAAATCTCCATATATTTGGTATTTTTTTTAAATTCAAGGTCTAAAAAGTACTTTAAACCTATTTTCGACTGATTTTCTATCATACTGACATGAAAAAACCTTAAAAGAAAGAATGTCAAAAAATCGAAAATCGCGACATATCCGTACCTTACAGAAATCGGGAATTTTAGCCAATTTTGAAATCTCCAGATATTTGGTATTGTTTTGAAATTCAAGGTCTAAACAGTACTTTAAACCTATTTTCGACTGATTTTCTATCATACTGACATGAAAAAACGTAAAAAAATCAAATGTTAAAAAATCGAAAATCGCGACATATCCGTACCTTTCAGAAATCGGGAATTTTAGCCAATTTTGAAATCTCCAGATATTTGGTATTTTTTTCAAATTTAAGGTCTAAAAAGTACTTTAAACCTATTTTCGACTGATTTTCTATCATACTGACATGAAAAAACGTTAAAAGAAAAATGTCAAAAAATCGAAAATCGCGACATATCCGTACCTTACAGAAATCGGGAATTTTAGCCAATTTTGAAATCTCCAGATATTTGGTATTGTTTTGAAATTCAAGGTCTAAAAAGTACTTTAAACCTATTTTCGACTGATTTTCTATCATACTCACATGAAAAAACCTTAAAAGAAAAAATGTCAAAAAATCGAAAATCGCGACCTATCCGTACCTTACAGAAATCGGGAATTTTAGCCAATTTTGAAATCTCCAGATATTTGGTATTTTTTTTAACTTCAAGGTCTAAAAAGTACTTTAAACCTATTTTCGACTGATTTTCTATCATACTGACATGAAAAAACCTTAAAAGAAAAAATGTAAAAAAATCGAAAATCGCGACATATCCGTACCTTACAGAAATCAGGAATTTTAGCCAATTTTGAAATCTCCAGATATTTGGTATTTTTTTTAAATTCAAGGTCTAAAAAGTACTTTAAACCTATTTTCGACTGATTTTCTATCATACTGACATGAAAAAGCCTTAATAGGAAAAATGTCAAAAAATCGAAAATCGCGACATATCCGTACCTTACAGAAATCGGGAATTTTATCCAATTTTGAAATCTCCAGATATTTGGTATTGTTTTGAAATTCAAGGTCTAAAAAGTACTTTAAACCTATTTTCGACTGATTTTCTATCATACTCACATAAAAAAACCTTAAAAGAAAAAATGTCAAAAAATCGAAAATCGCGACCTATCCATACCTTACAGAAATCGGGAATTTTAGCCAATTTTGAAATCTCCAGATATTTGGTATTGTTTTGAAATTCAAGGTCCAAAAGTACTTTAAACCTATTTTTGACTGATTTTCTATCATACTGACATAAAAAAACCTTAAAAGAAAAAATGTCAAAAAATCGAAAATCGCGACATATCCGTACCTTACAGAAATCGGGAATTTTAGCCAATTTTGAAATCTCCAGATATTTGGTATTTTTTTTAAATTCAAGGTCTAAAAAGTACTTTAAACCTATTTTCGACTGATTTTCTATCATACTGACATGAAAAAACCTTAAAAGAAAGAATGTCAAAAAATCGAAAATCGCGACATATCCGTACCTTACAGAAATCGGGAATTTTAGCCAATTTTGAAATCTCCAGATATTTGGTATTGTTTTGAAATTCAAGGTCTAAACAGTACTTTAAACCTATTTTCGACTGATTTTCTATCATACTGACATGAAAAAACGTAAAAAAATCAAATGTTAAAAAATCGAAAATCGCGACATATCCGTACCTTTCAGAAATCGGGAATTTTAGCCAATTTTGAAATCTCCAGATATTTGGTATTTTTTTCAAATTTAAGGTCTAAAAAGTACTTTAAACCTATTTTCGACTGATTTTCTATCATACTGACATGAAAAAACGTTAAAAGAAAAATGTCAAAAAATCGAAAATCGCGACATATCCGTACCTTACAGAAATCGGGAATTTTAGCCAATTTTGAAATCTCCAGATATTTGGTATTGTTTTGAAATTCAAGGTCTAAAAAGTACTTTAAACCTATTTTCGACTGATTTTCTATCATACTCACATGAAAAAACCTTAAAAGAAAAAATGTCAAAAAATCGAAAATCGCGACCTATCCGTACCTTACAGAAATCGGGAATTTTAGCCAATTTTGAAATCTCCAGATATTTGGTATTTTTTTTAACTTCAAGGTCTAAAAAGTACTTTAAACCTATTTTCGACTGATTTTCTATCATACTGACATGAAAAAACCTTAAAAGAAAAAATGTAAAAAAATCGAAAATCGCGACATATCCGTACCTTACAGAAATCAGGAATTTTAGCCAATTTTGAAATCTCCAGATATTTGGTATTTTTTTTAAATTCAAGGTCTAAAAAGTACTTTAAACCTATTTTCGACTGATTTTCTATAATACTGACATGAAAAAGCCTTAAAAGAAAAAATGTCAAAAAATCGAAAATCGCGACATATCCGTACCTTACAGAAATCGGGAATTTTATCCAATTTTGAAATCTCCAGATATTTGGTATTGTTTTTAAATTCAAGGTCTAAAAAGTACTTTAAACCTATTTTCGACTGATTTTCTATCATACTCACATAAAAAAACCTTAAAAGAGAAAATGTCAAAAAATCGAAAATCGCGACCTATCCGTACCTTACAGAAATCGGGAATTTTAGCCAATTTTGAAATCTCCAGATATTTGGTATTTTTTTCAAATTCAAGGTCTAAAAAGTACTTTAAACCTATTTTCGACTGATTTTCTATCATACTGACATGAAAAAGCCTTAAAAGGAAAAATGTCAAAAAATCGAAAGTCGCGACATATCCGTACCTTACAGAAATCGGGAATTTTAGCCAATTTTGAAATCTCCAGATATTTGCTATTGTTTTGAAATTCAAGGTCTAAAAAGTACTTTAAACCTATTTTCGACTGATTTTCTATCATACTCACATAAAAAAACCTTGAAAGAAAAAATGTCAAAAAATCGAAAATCGCGACATATCCGTACCTTAATGAAATCGGGAATTTTAGCCAATTTTGAAATCTCCAGATATTTGGTATTTTTTTGAAATTCAAGGTCTAAAAAGTACTTTAAACCTATTTTCGACTGATTTTCTATCATACTGACATGAATAAACCTTAAAAGAAAAAATGTCAAAAAATGGAAAATCGCGACATATCCGTACCTTACAGAAATCGGGAATTTTAGCCAATTTTCAAATCTCCAGATATTTGGTATTGTTTTGAAATTCAAGGTCTAAAAAGTACTTTAAACCTATTTTCGACTGATTTTCTATCATACTGACATGAAAAAACCTTAAAAGAAAAAATGTCAAAAAATCGAAAATCGCGACATATCCGTACCTTACAGAAATCGGGAATTTTAGCCAATTTTGAAATCTCCAGATATTTGGTATTGTTTTGAAATTCAAGGTCTAAAAAGTACTTTAAACCTATTTTCGACTGATTTTCTATCATACTCACATAAAAAAACCTTAAAAGAAAAAATGTCAAAAAATCGAAAATCGCGACATATCCGTACCTTACAGAAATCGGGAATTTTAGCCAATTTTGAAATCTCCAGATATTTGGTATTTTTTTTAAATTCAAGGTCTAAACATTACTTTAAACCTATTTTCGACTGATTTTCTATCATACTGACATGAAAAAACGTAAAAAAATCAAATGTTAAAAAATCGAAAATCGCGACATATCCGTACCTTACAGAAATTGGGAATTTTATCCAATTTTGAAATGTCCAGATATTTGGTATTGTTTTTAAATTCAAGGTCTAAAAAGTACTTTAAACCTATTTTCGACTGATTTTCTATCATACTCACATAAAAAAACCTTAAAAGAGAAAATGTCAAAAAATCGAAAATCGCGACCTATCCGTACCTTACAGAAATCGGGAATTTTAGCCAATTTTGAAATCTCCAGATATTTGGTATTTTTTTAAAATTCAAGGTCTAAAAAGTACTTTAAACCTATTTTCGACTGATTTTCTATCATACTGACATGAAAAAGCCTTAAAAGGAAAAATGTCAAAAAATCGAAAATCGCGACATATCCGTACCTTACAGAAATCGGGAATTTTAGCCAATTTTGAAATCTCCAGATATTTGCTATTGTTTTGAAATTCAAGGTCTAAAAAGTACTTTAAACCTATTTTCGACTGATTTTCTATCATACTCACATAAAAAAACCTTGAAAGAAAAAATGTCAAAAAATCGAAAATCGCGACATATCCGTACCTTAATGAAATCGGGAATTTTAGCCAATTTTGAAATCTCCAGATATTTGGTATTTTTTTGAAATTCAAGGTCTAAAAAGTACTTTAAACCTATTTTCGACTGATTTTCTATCATACTGACATGAATAAACCTTAAAAGAAAAAATGTCAAAAAATGGAAAATCGCGACATATCCGTACCTTACAGAAATCGGGAATTTTAGCCAATTTTCAAATCTCCAGATATTTGGTATTGTTTTGAAATTCAAGGTCTAAAAAGTACTTTAAACCTATTTTCGACTGATTTTCTATCATACTGACATGAAAAAACCTTAAAAGAAAAAATGTCAAAAAATCGAAAATCGCGACATATCCGTACCTTACAGAAATCGGGAATTTTAGCCAATTTTGAAATCTCCAGATATTTGGTATTGTTTTGAAATTCAAGGTCTAAAAAGTACTTTAAACCTATTTTCGACTGATTTTCTATCATACTCACATAAAAAAACCTTAAAAGAAAAAATGTCAAAAAATCGAAAATCGCGACATATCCGTACCTTACAGAAATCGGGAATTTTAGCCAATTTTGAAATCTCCAGATATTTGGTATTTTTTTTAAATTCAAGGTCTAAACATTACTTTAAACCTATTTTCGACTGATTTTCTATCATACTGACATGAAAAAACGTAAAAAAATCAAATGTTAAAAAATCGAAAATCGCGACATATCCGTACCTTTCAGAAATCAGAGAATTTTAGCCAATTTTGAAATCTCCAGATATTTTGTATTGTTTTTAAATTCAAGGTCTAAAAAGTACTTTAAACCTATTTTCGACTGATTTTCTATCATACTGACATGAAAGAGCCTTAAAAGGAAAAATGTCAAAAAATCGAAAATCGCGACATATCCGTACCTTACAGAAATCGGGAATTTTAGCCAATTTTGAAATCTCCAGATATTTGGTATTTTTTTTAAATTCAAGGTCTAAAAAGTACTTTAAACCTATTTTCGACTGATTTTCTATCATACTGACATGAAAAAGCCTTAAAAGGAAAAATGTCAAAAAATCGAAAATCGCGACATATCCGTACCTTACAGAAATCGGGAATTTTATCCAATTTTGAAATCTCCAGATATTTGGTATTCTTTTGAAATTCAAGGTCTAAAAAGTACTTTAAACCTATTTTCGACTGATTTTCTATCATACTCACATAAAAAAACGTTAAAAGAAAAATGTCAAAAAATCGAAAATCGCGACATATCCGTACCTTACAGAAATCGGGAATTTTAGCCAATTTTGAAATCTCCAGATATTTGGTATTGTTTTGAAATTCAAGGTCTAAAAAGTACTTTAAACCTATTTTCGACTGATTTTCTATCATACTGACATGAAAAAACGTAAAAAAATCAAATGTTAAAAAATCGAAAATCGCGACATATCCGTACCTTTCAGAAATCAGAGAATTTTAGCCAATTTTGAAATCTCCAGATATTTTGTATTGTTTTTAAATTCAAGGTCTAAAAAGTACTTTAAACCTATTTTCGACTGATTTTCTATCATACTGACATGAAAGAGCCTTAAAAGGAAAAATGTCAAAAAATCGAAAATCGCGACATATCCGTACCTTACAGAAATCGGGAATTTTAGCCAATTTTGAAATCTCCAGATATTTGGTATTTTTTTTAAATTCAAGGTCTAAAAAGTACTTTAAACCTATTTTCGACTGATTTTCTATCATACTGACATGAAAAAGCCTTAAAAGGAAAAATGTCAAAAAATCGAAAATCGCGACATATCCGTACCTTACAGAAATCGGGAATTTTATCCAATTTTGAAATCTCCAGATATTTGGTATTCTTTTGAAATTCAAGGTCTAAAAAGTACTTTAAACCTATTTTCGACTGATTTTCTATCATACTGACATGAAAAAACGTTAAAAGAAAAATGTCAAAAAATCGAAAATCGCGACATATCCGTACCTTACAGAAATCGGGAATTTTAGCCAATTTTGAAATCTCCAGATATTTGGTATTGTTTTGAAATTCAAGGTCTAAAAAGTACTTTAAACCTATTTTCGACTGATTTTCTATCATACTCACATGAAAAAACCTTAAAAGAAAAAATGTCAAAAAATCGAAAATCGCGACCTATCCGTACCTTACAGAAATCGGGAATTTTAGCCAATTTTGAAATCTCCAGATATTTGGTATTTTTTTTAACTTCAAGGTCTAAAAAGTACTTTAAACCTATTTTCGACTGATTTTCTATCATACTGACATGAAAAAACCTTAAAAGAAAAAATGTAAAAAAATCGAAAATCGCGACATATCCGTACCTTACAGAAATCAGGAATTTTAGCCAATTTTGAAATCTCCAGATATTTGGTATTTTTTTTAAATTCAAGGTCTAAAAAGTACTTTAAACCTATTTTCGACTGATTTTCTATCATACTGACATGAAAAAGCCTTAATAGGAAAAATGTCAAAAAATCGAAAATCGCGACATATCCGTACCTTACAGAAATCGGGAATTTTATCCAATTTTGAAATCTCCAGATATTTGGTATTGTTTTGAAATTCAAGGTCTAAAAAGTACTTTAAACCTATTTTCGACTGATTTTCTATCATACTCACATAAAAAAACCTTAAAAGAAAAAATGTCAAAAAATCGAAAATCGCGACCTATCCATACCTTACAGAAATCGGGAATTTTAGCCAATTTTGAAATCTCCAGATATTTGGTATTGTTTTGAAATTCAAGGTCCAAAAGTACTTTAAACCTATTTTTGACTGATTTTCTATCATACTGACATAAAAAAACCTTAAAAGAAAAAATGTCAAAAAATCGAAAATCGCGACATATCCGTACCTTACAGAAATCGGGAATTTTAGCCAATTTTGAAATCTCCAGATATTTGGTATTTTTTTTAAATTCAAGGTCTAAAAAGTACTTTAAACCTATTTTCGACTGATTTTCTATCATACTGACATGAAAAAGCCTTAAAAGGAAAAATGTCAAAAAATCGAAAATCGCGACATATCCGTACCTTACAGAAATCGGGAATTTTAGCCAATTTTGAAATCTCCATATATTTGGTATTTTTTTTAAATTCAAGGTCTAAAAAGTACTTTAAACCTATTTTCGACTGATTTTCTATCATACTGACATGAAAAAACCTTAAAAGAAAGAATGTCAAAAAATCGAAAATCGCGACATATCCGTACCTTACAGAAATCGGGAATTTTAGCCAATTTTGAAATCTCCAGATATTTGGTATTGTTTTGAAATTCAAGGTCTAAACAGTACTTTAAACCTATTTTCGACTGATTTTCTATCATACTGACATGAAAAAACGTAAAAAAATCAAATGTTAAAAAATCGAAAATCGCGACATATCCGTACCTTTCAGAAATCGGGAATTTTAGCCAATTTTGAAATCTCCAGATATTTGGTATTTTTTTCAAATTTAAGGTCTAAAAAGTACTTTAAACCTATTTTCGACTGATTTTCTATCATACTGACATGAAAAAACGTTAAAAGAAAAATGTCAAAAAATCGAAAATCGCGACATATCCGTACCTTACAGAAATCGGGAATTTTAGCCAATTTTGAAATCTCCAGATATTTGGTATTGTTTTGAAATTCAAGGTCTAAAAAGTACTTTAAACCTATTTTCGACTGATTTTCTATCATACTCACATGAAAAAACCTTAAAAGAAAAAATGTCAAAAAATCGAAAATCGCGACCTATCCGTACCTTACAGAAATCGGGAATTTTAGCCAATTTTGAAATCTCCAGATATTTGGTATTTTTTTTAACTTCAAGGTCTAAAAAGTACTTTAAACCTATTTTCGACTGATTTTCTATCATACTGACATGAAAAAACCTTAAAAGAAAAAATGTAAAAAAATCGAAAATCGCGACATATCCGTACCTTACAGAAATCAGGAATTTTAGCCAATTTTGAAATCTCCAGATATTTGGTATTTTTTTTAAATTCAAGGTCTAAAAAGTACTTTAAACCTATTTTCGACTGATTTTCTATAATACTGACATGAAAAAGCCTTAAAAGAAAAAATGTCAAAAAATCGAAAATCGCGACATATCCGTACCTTACAGAAATCGGGAATTTTATCCAATTTTGAAATCTCCAGATATTTGGTATTGTTTTTAAATTCAAGGTCTAAAAAGTACTTTAAACCTATTTTCGACTGATTTTCTATCATACTCACATAAAAAAACCTTAAAAGAGAAAATGTCAAAAAATCGAAAATCGCGACCTATCCGTACCTTACAGAAATCGGGAATTTTAGCCAATTTTGAAATCTCCAGATATTTGGTATTTTTTTCAAATTCAAGGTCTAAAAAGTACTTTAAACCTATTTTCGACTGATTTTCTATCATACTGACATGAAAAAGCCTTAAAAGGAAAAATGTCAAAAAATCGAAAATCGCGACATATCCGTACCTTACAGAAATCGGGAATTTTAGCCAATTTTGAAATCTCCAGATATTTGCTATTGTTTTGAAATTCAAGGTCTAAAAAGTACTTTAAACCTATTTTCGACTGATTTTCTATCATACTCACATAAAAAAACCTTGAAAGAAAAAATGTCAAAAAATCGAAAATCGCGACATATCCGTACCTTAATGAAATCGGGAATTTTAGCCAATTTTGAAATCTCCAGATATTTGGTATTTTTTTGAAATTCAAGGTCTAAAAAGTACTTTAAACCTATTTTCGACTGATTTTCTATCATACTGACATGAATAAACCTTAAAAGAAAAAATGTCAAAAAATGGAAAATCGCGACATATCCGTACCTTACAGAAATCGGGAATTTTAGCCAATTTTCAAATCTCCAGATATTTGGTATTGTTTTGAAATTCAAGGTCTAAAAAGTACTTTAAACCTATTTTCGACTGATTTTCTATCATACTGACATGAAAAAACCTTAAAAGAAAAAATGTCAAAAAATCGAAAATCGCGACATATCCGTACCTTACAGAAATCGGGAATTTTAGCCAATTTTGAAATCTCCAGATATTTGGTATTGTTTTGAAATTCAAGGTCTAAAAAGTACTTTAAACCTATTTTCGACTGATTTTCTATCATACTCACATAAAAAAACCTTAAAAGAAAAAATGTCAAAAAATCGAAAATCGCGACATATCCGTACCTTACAGAAATCGGGAATTTTAGCCAATTTTGAAATCTCCAGATATTTGGTATTTTTTTGAAATTCAAGGTCTAAACAGTACTTTAAACCTATTTTCGACTGATTTTCTATCATACTGACATGAAAAAACGTAAAAAAATCAAATGTTAAAAAATCGAAAATCGCGACATATCCGTACCTTTCAGAAATCAGAGAATTTTAGCCAATTTTGAAATCTCCAGATATTTTGTATTGTTTTTAAATTCAAGGTCTAAAAAGTACTTTAAACCTATTTTCGACTGATTTTCTATCATACTGACATGAAAGAGCCTTAAAAGGAAAAATGTCAAAAAATCGAAAATCGCGACATATCCGTACCTTACAGAAATCGGGAATTTTAGCCAATTTTGAAATCTCCAGATATTTGGTATTTTTTTTAAATTCAAGGTCTAAAAAGTACTTTAAACCTATTTTCGACTGATTTTCTATCATACTCACATAAAAAAACCTTAAAAGAGAAAATGTCAAAAAATCGAAAATCGCGACCTATCCGTACCTTACAGAAATCGGGAATTTTAGCCAATTTTGAAATCTCCAGATATTTGGTATTTTTTTCAAATTCAAGGTCTAAAAAGTACTTTAAACCTATTTTCGACTGATTTTCTATCATACTGACATGAAAAAGCCTTAAAAGGAAAAATGTCAAAAAATCGAAAATCGCGACATATCCGTACCTTACAGAAATCGGGAATTTTAGCCAATTTTGAAATCTCCAGATATTTGCTATTGTTTTGAAATTCAAGGTCTAAAAAGTACTTTAAACCTATTTTCGACTGATTTTCTATCATACTCACATAAAAAAACCTTGAAAGAAAAAATGTCAAAAAATCGAAAATCGCGACATATCCGTACCTTAATGAAATCGGGAATTTTAGCCAATTTTGAAATCTCCAGATATTTGGTATTTTTTTGAAATTCAAGGTCTAAAAAGTACTTTAAACCTATTTTCGACTGATTTTCTATCATACTGACATGAATAAACCTTAAAAGAAAAAATGTCAAAAAATCGAAAATCGCGACATATCCGTACCTTACAGAAATCGGGAATTTTAGCCAATTTTCAAATCTCCAGATATTTGGTATTGTTTTGAAATTCAAGGTCTAAAAAGTACTTTAAACCTATTTTCGACTGATTTTCTATCATACTGACATGAAAAAACCTTAAAAGAAAAAATGTCAAAAAATCGAAAATCGCGACATATCCGTACCTTACAGAAATCGGGAATTTTAGCCAATTTTGAAATCTCCAGATATTTGGTATTGTTTTGAAATTCAAGGTCTAAAAAGTACTTTAAACCTATTTTCGACTGATTTTCTATCATACTCACATAAAAAAACCTTAAAAGAAAAAATGTCAAAAAATCGAAAATCGCGACATATCCGTACCTTACAGAAATCGGGAATTTTAGCCAATTTTGAAATCTCCAGATATTTGGTATTTTTTTGAAATTCAAGGTCTAAACAGTACTTTAAACCTATTTTCGACTGATTTTCTATCATACTGACATGAAAAAACGTAAAAAAATCAAATGTTAAAAAATCGAAAATCGCGACATATCCGTACCTTTCAGAAATCAGAGAATTTTAGCCAATTTTGAAATCTCCAGATATTTTGTATTGTTTTTAAATTCAAGGTCTAAAAAGTACTTTAAACCTATTTTCGACTGATTTTCTATCATACTGACATGAAAGAGCCTTAAAAGGAAAAATGTCAAAAAATCGAAAATCGCGACATATCCGTACCTTACAGAAATCGGGAATTTTAGCCAATTTTGAAATCTCCATATATTTGGTATTTTTTTTAAATTCAAGGTCTAAAAAGTACTTTAAACCTATTTTCGACTGATTTTCTATCATACTGACATGAAAAAACCTTAAAAGAAAGAATGTCAAAAAATCGAAAATCGCGACATATCCGTACCTTACAGAAATCGGGAATTTTAGCCAATTTTGAAATCTCCAGATATTTGGTATTGTTTTGAAATTCAAGGTCTAAACAGTACTTTAAACCTATTTTCGACTGATTTTCTATCATACTCACATGAAAAAACCTTAAAAGAAAAAATGTCAAAAAATCGAAAATCGCGACCTATCCGTACCTTACAGAAATCGGGAATTTTAGCCAATTTTGAAATCTCCAGATATTTGGTATTTTTTTTAACTTCAAGGTCTAAAAAGTACTTTAAACCTATTTTCGACTGATTTTCTATCATACTGACATGAAAAAACCTTAAAAGAAAAAATGTAAAAAAATCGAAAATCGCGACATATCCGTACCTTACAGAAATCAGGAATTTTAGCCAATTTTGAAATCTCCAGATATTTGGTATTTTTTTTAAATTCAAGGTCTAAAAAGTACTTTAAACCTATTTTCGACTGATTTTCTATAATACTGACATGAAAAAGCCTTAAAAGAAAAAATGTCAAAAAATCGAAAATCGCGACATATCCGTACCTTACAGAAATCGGGAATTTTATCCAATTTTGAAATCTCCAGATATTTGGTATTGTTTTTAAATTCAAGGTCTAAAAAGTACTTTAAACCTATTTTCGACTGATTTTCTATCATACTCACATAAAAAAACCTTAAAAGAGAAAATGTCAAAAAATCGAAAATCGCGACCTATCCGTACCTTACAGAAATCGGGAATTTTAGCCAATTTTGAAATCTCCAGATATTTGGTATTTTTTTCAAATTCAAGGTCTAAAAAGTACTTTAAACCTATTTTCGACTGATTTTCTATCATACTGACATGAAAAAGCCTTAAAAGGAAAAATGTCAAAAAATCGAAAATCGCGACATATCCGTACCTTACAGAAATCGGGAATTTTAGCCAATTTTGAAATCTCCAGATATTTGCTATAGTTTTGAAATTCAAGGTCTAAAAAGTACTTTAAACCTATTTTCGACTGATTTTCTATCATACTCACATAAAAAAACCTTGAAAGAAAAAATGTCAAAAAATCGAAAATCGCGACATATCCGTACCTTAATGAAATCGGGAATTTTAGCCAATTTTGAAATCTCCAGATATTTGGTATTTTTTTGAAATTCAAGGTCTAAAAAGTACTTTAAACCTATTTTCGACTGATTTTCTATCATACTGACATGAATAAACCTTAAAAGAAAAAATGTCAAAAAATGGAAAATCGCGACATATCCGTACCTTACAGAAATCGGGAATTTTAGCCAATTTTCAAATCTCCAGATATTTGGTATTGTTTTGAAATTCAAGGTCTAAAAAGTACTTTAAACCTATTTTCGACTGATTTTCTATCATACTGACATGAAAAAACCTTAAAAGAAAAAATGTCAAAAAATCGAAAATCGCGACATATCCGTACCTTACAGAAATCGGGAATTTTAGCCAATTTTGAAATCTCCAGATATTTGGTATTGTTTTGAAATTCAAGGTCTAAAAAGTACTTTAAACCTATTTTCGACTGATTTTCTATCATACTCACATAAAAAAACCTTAAAAGAAAAAATGTCAAAAAATCGAAAATCGCGACATATCCGTACCTTACAGAAATCGGGAATTTTAGCCAATTTTGAAATCTCCAGATATTTGGTATTTTTTTTAAATTCAAGGTCTAAACATTACTTTAAACCTATTTTCGACTGATTTTCTATCATACTGACATGAAAAAACGTAAAATAATCAAATGTTAAAAAATCGAAAATCGCGACATATCCGTACCTTTCAGAAATCAGAGAATTTTAGCCAATTTTGAAATCTCCAGATATTTTGTATTGTTTTTCAATTCAAGGTCTAAAAAGTACTTTAAACCTATTTTCGACTGATTTTCTATCATACTGACATGAAAGAGCCTTAAAAGGAAAAATGTCAAAAAATCGAAAATCGCGACATATCCGTACCTTACAGAAATCGGGAATTTTAGCCAATTTTGAAATCTCCAGATATTTGGTATTTTTTTTAAATTCAAGGTCTAAAAAGTACTTTAAACCTATTTTCGACTGATTTTCTATCATACTGACATGAAAAAGCCTTAAAAAGAAAAATGTCAAAAAATCGAAAATCGCGACATATCCGTACCTTACAGAAATCGGGAATTTTATCCAATTTTGAAATCTCCAGATATTTGGTATTCTTTTGAAATTCAAGGTCTAAAAAGTACTTTAAACCTATTTTCGACTGATTTTCTATCATACTCACATAAAAAACCTTAAAAGAAAAATGTCAAAAAATCGAAAATCGCGACCTATCCGTACCTTACAGAAATCGGGAATTTTAGCCAATTTTGAAATCTCCAGATATTTGGTATTTTTTTGAAATTCAAGGTCTAAAAAGTACTTTAAACCTATTTTCGACTGATTTTCTATCATACTCACACAAAAAAACCTTAAAAGAAAAAATGTCAAAAAATCGAAAATCGCGACATATCCGTACCTTACAGAAATCGGGAATTTTAGCCAATTTTGAAATCTCCAGATATTTGGTATTTTTTTGAAATTCAAGGTCTAAACAGTACTTTAAACCTATTTTCGACTGATTTTCTATCATACTGACATGAAAAAACGTAAAAAAATCAAATGTTAAAAAATCGAAAATCGCGACATATCCGTACCTTGCAGAAATCAGAGAATTTTAGCCAATTTTGAAATCTCCAGATATTTGGTATTGTTTTTAAATTCAAGGTCTAAAAAGTACTTTAAACCTATTTTCGACTGATTTTCTATCATACTGACATGAAAAAGCCTTAAAAGGAAAAATGTCAAAAAATCGAAAATCGCGACATATCCGTACCTTACAGAAATCAGGAATTTTAGCCAATTTTGAAATCTCCAGATATTTGGTATTGTTTTGAAATTCAAGGTCTAAAAAGTACTTTAAACCTATTTTCGACTGATTGTCTATCATACTGACATGAAAAAGCCTTAAAAGGAAAAATGTCAAAAAATCGAAAATCGCGACATATCCGTACCTTACAGAAATCGGGAATTTTAGCCAATTTTGAAATCTCCAGATATTTGGTATTGTTTTGAAATTCAAGGTCTAAAAAGTACTTTAAACCTATTTTCGACTGATTTTCTATCATACTGACATGAAAAAGCCTTAAAAGAAAAAATGTCAAAAAATCGAAAATCGCGACATATCCGTACCTTACAGAAATCGGGAATTTTATCCAATTTGGAAATCTCCAGATATTTGGTATTGTTTTGAAATTCAAGGTCTAAAAAGTACTTTAAACCTATTTTCGACTGATTTTCTATCATACTCACATAAAAAAACCTTAAAAGAAAAAATGTCAAAAAATCGAAAATCGCGACCTATCCGTACCTTACAGAAATCGGGTATTTTAGCCAATTTTGAAATCTCCAGATATTTGGTATTGTTTTGAAATTCAAGGTCTAAAAAGTACTTTAAACCTATTTTCGACTGATTTTCTATCATACTCACATAAAAAAACCTTAAAAGAAAAAATGTCAAAAAATCGAAAATCGCGACATATCCGTACCTTACAGAAATCGGGAATTTTAGCCAATTTTGAAATCTCCAGATATTTGGTATTTTTTTAAAATTCAAGGTCTAAAAAGTACTTTAAACCTATTTTCGACTGATTTTCTATCATACTGACATGAAAAAACGTAAAAAAATCAAATGTTAAAAAATGGAAAATGGCGACATATCCGTACCTTTCAGAAATCAGAGAATTTTAGCCAATTTTGAAATCTCCAGATATTTTGTATTGTTTTTAAATTCAAGGTCTAAAAAGTACTTTAAACCTATTTTCGACTGATTTTCTATCATACTGACATGAAAAAGCCTTAAAAGGAAAAATGTCAAAAAATCGAAAATCGCGACATATCCGTACCTTACAGAAATCGGGAATTTTAGCCAATTTTGAAATCTCCAGATATTTGGTATTTTTTTTAAATTAAAGGTCTAAAAAGTACTTTAAACCTATTTTCGACTGATTTTCTATCATACTGACATGAAAAAGCCTTAAAAGGAAAAATGTCAAAAAATCGAAAATCGCGACATATCCGTACCTTACAGAAATCGGGAATTTTATCCAATTTTGAAATCTCCAGATATTTGGTATTCTTTTGAAATTCAAGGTTTAAAAAGTACTTTAAACCTATTTTCGACTGATTTTCTATCATACTCACATAAAAAAACCTTAAAAGAAAAATGTCAAAAAATCGAAAATCGCGACCTATCAGTACCTTACAGAAATCGGGAATTTTAGCCAATTTTGAAATCTCCAGATATTTGGTATTTTTTTGAAATTCAAGGTCTAAAAAGTACTTTAAACCTATTTTCGACTGATTTTCTATCATACTCACATAAAAAAACCTTAAAAGAAAAAATGTCAAAAAATCGAAAATCGCGACCTATCCGTACCTTACAGAAATCGGGAATTTTAGCCAATTTTGAAATCTCCAGATATTTGGTATTGTTTTGAAATTCAAGGTCTAAAAAGTACTTTAAACCTATTTTCGACTGATTTTCTATCATACTCACATAAAAAAACCTTAAAAGAAAAAATGTCAAAAAATCGAAAATCGCGACATATCCGTACCTTACAGAAATCGGGAATTTTAGCCAATTTTGAAATCTCCAGATATTTGGTATTTTTTTAAAATTCAAGGTCTAAAAAGTACTTTAAACCTATTTTCGACTGATTTTCTATCATACTGACATGAAAAACCCTTAAAAGGAAAAATGTCAAAAAATCGAAAATCGCGACATATCCGTACCTTACAGAAATCGGGAATTTTAGCCAATTTTGAAATCTCCAGATATTTGCTATTTTTTTCAAATTCAAGGTCTAAAAAGTACTTTAAACCTATTTTCGACTGATTTTCTATCATACTGACATAAAAAAACCTTAAAAGAAAAAATGTCAAAAAATCGAAAATCGCGACATATCCGTACCTTACAGAAATCGGGAATTTTAGCCAATTTTGAAATCTCCAGATATTTGCTATTGTTTTGAAATTCAAGGTCTAAAAAGTACTTTAAACCTATTTTCGACTGATTTTCTATCATACTCACATAAAAAAACCTGAAAAGAAAAAATGTCAAAAAATCGAAAATCGCGACATATCCGTACCTTACAGAAATCGGGAATTTTAGCCAATTTTGAAATCTCCAGATATTTGGTATTTTTTTGAAATTCAAGGTCTAAAAAGTACTTTAAACCTATTTTCGACTGATTTTCTATCATACTGACATGAATAAACCTTAAAAGAAAAAATGTCAAAAAATCGAAAATCGCGACATATCCGTACCTTACAGAAATCGGGAATTTAAGCCAATTTTCAAATCTCCAGATATTTGGTATTGTTTTGAAATTCAAGGTCTAAAAAGTACTTTAAACCTATTTTCGACTGATTTTCTATCATACTGACATGAAAAAACCTTAAAAGAAAAAATGTCAAAAAATCGAAAATCGCGACATATCCGTACCTTACAGAAATCGGGAATTTTAGCCAATTTTGAAATCTCCAGATATTTGGTATTTTTTTGAAATTCAAGGTCTAAAAAGTACTTTAAACCTATTTTCGACTGATTTTCTATCATACTGACATGAATAAACCTTAAAAGAAAAAATGTCAAAAAATCGAAAATCGCGACATATCCGTACCTTACAGAAATCGGGAATTTTAGCCAATTTTGAAATCTCCAGATATTTGGTATTTTTTTGAAATTCAAGGTCTAAAAAGTACTTTAAACCTATTTTCGACTGATTTTCTATCATACTGACATGAATAAACCTTAAAAGAAAAAATGTCAAAAAATCGAAAATCGCGACATATCCGTACCTTACAGAAATCGGGAATTTTAGCCAATTTTGAAATCTCCAGATATTTGGTATTTTTTTTAAATTCAAGGTCTAAAAAGTACTTTAAACCTATTTTCGACTGATTTTCTATAATACTGAGATGAAAAAGCCTTAAAAGGAAAAATGTCAAAAAATCGAAAATCGCGACATATCCGTACCTTACAGAAATCGGGAATTTTATCCAATTTTGAAATCTCCAGATATTTGGTATTGTTTTTTAATTCAAGGTCTAAAAAGTACTTTAAACCTATTTTCGACTGATTTTCTATCATACTCACATAAAAAAACCTTAAAAGAGAAAATGTCAAAAAATCGAAAATCGCGACCTATCCGTACCTTACAGAAATCGGGAATTTTAGCCAATTTTGAAATCTCCAGATATTTGGTATTTTTTTGAAATTCAAGGTCTAAAAAGTACTTTAAACCTATTTTCGACTGATTTTCTATCATACTGACATGAATAAACCTTAAAAGAAAAAATGTCAAAAAATGGAAAATCGCGACATATTCGTACCTTACAGAAATCGGGAATTTTATCCAATTTTGAAATCTCCAGATATTTGGTATTGTTTTGAAATTCAAGGTCTAAAAAGTACTTTAAACCTATTTTCGACTGATTTTCTATCATACTGACATGAAAAAGCCTTAAAAGGAAAAATGTCAAAAAATCGAAAATCGCGACATATCCGTACCTTACAGAAATCGGGAATTTTAGCCAATTTTGAAATCTCCAGATATTTGCTATTTTTTTCAAATTCAAGGTCTAAAAAGTACTTTAAACCTATTTTCGACTGATTTTCTATCATACTGACATAAAAAAACCTTAAAAGAAAAAATGTCAAAAAATCGAAAATCGCGACATATCCGTACCTTACAGAAATCGGGAATTTTAGCCAATTTTGAAATCTCCAGATATTTGCTATTGTTTTGAAATTCAAGGTCTAAAAAGTACTTTAAACCTATTTTCGACTGATTTTCTATCATACTCACATAAAAAAACCTGAAAAGAAAAAATGTCAAAAAATCGAAAATCGCGACATATCCGTACCTTACAGAAATCGGGAATTTTAGCCAATTTTGAAATCTCCAGATATTTGGTATTGTTTTGAAATTCAAGGTCTAAAAAGTACTTTAAACCTATTTTCGACTGATTTTCTATCATACTGACATGAATAAACCTTAAAAGAAAAAATGTCAAAAAATCGAAAATCGCGACATATCCGTACCTTACAGAAATCGGGAATTTAAGCCAATTTTCAAATCTCCAGATATTTGGTATTGTTTTGAAATTCAAGGTCTAAAAAGTACTTTAAACCTATTTTCGACTGATTTTCTATCATACTGACATGAAAAAACCTTAAAAGAAAAAATGTCAAAAAATCGAAAATCGCGACATATCCGTACCTTACAGAAATCGGGAATTTTAGCCAATTTTGAAATCTCCAGATATTTGGTATTTTTTTGAAATTCAAGGTCTAAAAAGTACTTTAAACCTATTTTCGACTGATTTTCTATCATACTGACATGAATAAACCTTAAAAGAAAAAATGTCAAAAAATCGAAAATCGCGACATATCCGTACCTTACAGAAATCGGGAATTTTAGCCAATTTTGAAATCTCCAGATATTTGGTATTTTTTTGAAATTCAAGGTCTAAAAAGTACTTTAAACCTATTTTCGACTGATTTTCTATCATACTGACATGAATAAACCTTAAAAGAAAAAATGTCAAAAAATCGAAAATCGCGACATATCCGTACCTTACAGAAATCGGGAATTTTAGCCAATTTTGAAATCTCCAGATATTTGGTATTTTTTTTAAATTCAAGGTCTAAAAAGTACTTTAAACCTATTTTCGACTGATTTTCTATAATACTGAGATGAAAAAGCCTTAAAAGGAAAAATGTCAAAAAATCGAAAATCGCGACATATCCGTACCTTACAGAAATCGGGAATTTTATCCAATTTTGAAATCTCCAGATATTTGGTATTGTTTTTTAATTCAAGGTCTAAAAAGTACTTTAAACCTATTTTCGACTGATTTTCTATCATACTCACATAAAAAAACCTTAAAAGAGAAAATGTCAAAAAATCGAAAATCGCGACCTATCCGTACCTTACAGAAATCGGGAATTTTAGCCAATTTTGAAATCTCCAGATATTTGGTATTTTTTTGAAATTCAAGGTCTAAAAAGTACTTTAAACCTATTTTCGACTGATTTTCTATCATACTGACATGAATAAACCTTAAAAGAAAAAATGTCAAAAAATGGAAAATCGCGACATATTCGTACCTTACAGAAATCGGGAATTTTATCCAATTTTGAAATCTCCAGATATTTGGTATTGTTTTGAAATTCAAGGTCTAAAAAGTACTTTAAACCTATTTTCGACTGATTTTCTATCATACTCACATAAAAAAGCCTTAAAAGAAAAAATGTCAAAAAATCAAAAATCGCGACATATCCTTACCTTACAGAAATAGGGAATTTTAGCCAATTTTGAAATCTCCAGATATTTGGTATTTTTTTTAAATTCAAGGTCTAAAAAGTACTTTAAACCTATTTTCGACTGATTTTCTATCATACTGACATGAAAAAACCTTAAAAGAAAAAATGTAAACAAATCGAAAATCGCGACATATCTGTACCTTACAGAAATCAGGAATTTTAGCCAATTTTGAAATCTCCAGATATTTGGTATTTTTTTTAAATTCAAGGTCTAAAAAGTACTTTAAACCTATTTTCGACTGATTGTCTATCATACTGACATGAAAAAGCCTTAAAAGGAAAAATGTCAAAAAATCGAAAATCGCGACATATCCGTACCTTACAGAAATCGGGAATTTTAGCCAATTTTGAAATCTCCAGATATTTGGTATTTTTTCAAAATTCAAGGTCTAAAAAGTACTTTAAACCTATTTTCGACTGATTTTCTATCATACTGACATGAAAAAGCCTTAAAAGGAAAAATGTCAAAAAATCGAAAATCGCGACATATCTGTACCTTACAGAAATCGGGAATTTTAGCCAATTTTGAAATCTCCAGATATTTGCTATTTTTTTCAAATTCAAGGTCTAAAAAGTACTTTAAACCTATTTTCGACTGATTTTCTATCATACTGACATGAAAAAGCCTTAAAAGGAAAAATGTCAAAAAATCGAAAATCGCGACATATCCGTACCTTACAGAAATCGGGAATTTTAGCCAATTTTGAAATCTCCAGATATTTGCTATTGTTTTGAAATTCAAGGTCTAAAAAGTACTTTAAACCTATTTTCGACTGATTTTCTATCATACTCACATAAAAAAACCTGAAAAGAAAAAATGTCAAAAAATCGAAAATCGCGACATATCCGTACCTTACAGAAATCGGGAATTTTAGCCAATTTTGAAATCTCCAGATATTTGGTATTTTTTTAAAATTCAAGGTCTAAAAAGTACTTTAAACCTATTTTCGACTGATTTTCTATCATACTGACATGAATAAACCTTAAAAGAAAAAATGTCAAAAAATGGAAAATCGCGACATATCCGTACCTTACAGAAATCGGGAATTTTAGCCAATTTTCAAATCTCCAGATATTTGGTATTTTTTTGAAATTCAAGGTCTAAAAAGTACTTTAAACCTATTTTCGACTGATTTTCTATCATACTGACATGAATAAACCTTAAAAGAAAAAATGTCAAAAAATCGAAAATCGCGACATATCCGTACCTTACAGAAATCGGGAATTTTAGCCAATTTTGAAATCTCCAGATATTTGGTATTTTTTTGAAATTCAAGGTCTAAAAAGTACTTTAAACCTATTTTCGACTGATTTTCTATCATACTGACATGAATAAACCTTAAAAGAAAAAATGTCAAAAAATCGAAAATCGCGACATATCCGTACCTTACAGAAATCGGGAATTTTAGCCAATTTTGAAATCTCCAGATATTTGGTATTTTTTTTAAATTCAAGGTCTAAAAAGTACTTTAAACCTATTTTCGACTGATTTTCTATAATTCTGAGATGAAAAAGCCTTAAAAGGAAAAATGTCAAAAAATCGAAAATCGCGACATATCCGTACCTTACAGAAATCGGGAATTTTATCCAATTTTGAAATCTCCAGATATTTGGTATTGTTTTTAAATTCAAGGTCTAAAAAGTACTTTAAACCTATTTTCGACTGATTTTCTATCATACTCACATAAAAAAACCTTAAAAGAGAAAATGTCAAAAAATCGAAAATCGCGACCTATCCGTACCTTACAGAAATCGGGAATTTTAGCCAATTTTGAAATCTCCAAATATTTGGTATTTTTTTCAAATTCAAGGTCTAAAAAGTACTTTAAACCTATTTTCGACTGATTTTCTATCATACTGACATGAAAAAGCCTTAAAAGGAAAAATGTCAAAAAATCGAAAATCGCGACATATCCGTACCTTACAGAAATCGGGAATTTTAGCCAATTTTGAAATCTCCAGATATTTGCTATTGTTTTGAAATTCAAGGTCTAAAAAGTACTTTAAACCTATTTTCGACTGATTTTCTATCATACTCACATAAAAAAACCTTAAAAGAAAAAATGTCAAAAAATCGAAAATCGCGACATATCCGTACCTTACAGAAATCGGGAATTTTAGCCAATTTTGAAATCTCCAGATATTTGGTATTGTTTTGAAATTCAAGGTCTAAAAAGTACTTTAAACCTATTTTCGACTGATTTTCTATCATACTCACATAAAACAACCTTAAAAGAAAAAATGTCAAAAAATCGAAAATCGCGACATATCCGTACCTTACAGAAATCGGGAATTTTAGCCAATTTTGAAATCTCCAGATATTTGGTATTGTTTTGAAATTCAAGGTCTAAAAAGTACTTTAAACCTATTTTCGACTGATTTTCTATCATACTGACATGAATAAACCTTAAAAGAAAAAATGTCAAAAAATCGAAAATCGCGACATATCCGTACCTTACAGAAATCGGGAATTTTAGCCAATTTTGAAATCTCCAGATATTTGGTATTTTTTTGAAATTCAAGGTCTAAAAAGTACTTTAAACCTATTTTCGACTGATTTTCTATCATACTGACATGAATAAACCTTAAAAGAAAAAATGTCAAAAAATCGAAAATCGCGACATATCCGTACCTTACAGAAATCGGGAATTTTAGCCAATTTTGAAATCTCCAGATATTTGGTATTTTTTTTAAATTCAAGGTCTAAAAAGTACTTTAAACCTATTTTCGACTGATTTTCTATAATTCTGAGATGAAAAAGCCTTAAAAGGAAAAATGTCAAAAAATCGAAAATCGCGACATATCCGTACCTTACAGAAATCGGGAATTTTATCCAATTTTGAAATCTCCAGATATTTGGTATTGTTTTTAAATTCAAGGTCTAAAAAGTACTTTAAACCTATTTTCGACTGATTTTCTATCATACTCACATAAAAAAACCTTAAAAGAGAAAATGTCAAAAAATCGAAAATCGCGACCTATCCGTACCTTACAGAAATCGGGAATTTTAGCCAATTTTGAAATCTCCAAATATTTGGTATTTTTTTCAAATTCAAGGTCTAAAAAGTACTTTAAACCTATTTTCGACTGATTTTCTATCATACTGACATGAAAAAGCCTTAAAAGGAAAAATGTCAAAAAATCGAAAATCGCGACATATCCGTACCTTACAGAAATCGGGAATTTTAGCCAATTTTGAAATCTCCAGATATTTGCTATTGTTTTGAAATTCAAGGTCTAAAAAGTACTTTAAACCTATTTTCGACTGATTTTCTATCATACTCACATAAAAAAACCTTAAAAGAAAAAATGTCAAAAAATCGAAAATCGCGACATATCCGTACCTTACAGAAATCGGGAATTTTAGCCAATTTTGAAATCTCCAGATATTTGGTATTGTTTTGAAATTCAAGGTCTAAAAAGTACTTTAAACCTATTTTCGACTGATTTTCTATCATACTCACATAAAAAAACCTTAAAAGAAAAAATGTCAAAAAATCGAAAATCGCGACATATCCGTACCTTACAGAAATCGGGAATTTTAGCCAATTTTGAAATCTCCAGATATTTGGTATTGTTTTGAAATTCAAGGTCTAAAAAGTACTTTAAACCTATTTTCGACTGATTTTCTATCATACTGACATGAATAAACCTTAAAAGAAAAAATGTCAAAAAATCGAAAATCGCGACATATCCGTACCTTACAGAAATCGGGAATTTTAGCAAATTTTCAAATCTCCAGATATTTGGTATTGTTTTAAAATTCAAGGTCTAAAAAGTACTTTAAACCTATTTTCGACTGATTTTCTATCATACTGACATGAAAAAACCTTAAAAGAAAAAATGTCAAAAAATCGAAAATCGCGACATATCCGTACCTTACAGAAATCGGGAATTTTAGCCAATTTTGAAATCTCCAGATATTTGGTATTGTTTTGAAATTCAAGGTCTAAAAAGTACTTTAAACCTATTTTCAACTGATTTTCTATCATACTGACATGAAAAAGCCTTAAAAAGAAGAATGTCAAAAAATCGAAAATCGCGACATATCCGTACCTTACAGAAATCGGGAATTTTATCCAATTTTGAAATCTCCAGATATTTGGTATTGTTTTGAAATTCAAGGTCTAAAAAGTACTTTAAACCTATTTTCGACTGATTTTCTATCATACTCACATAAAAAAGCCTTAAAAGAAAAAATGTCAAAAAATCAAAAATCGCGACATATCCTTACCTTACAGAAATCGGGAATTTTAGCCAATTTTGAAATCTCCAGATATTTGGTATTTTTTTGAAATTCAAGGTCTAAAAAGTACTTTAAACCTATTTTCGACTGATTTTCTATCATACTGACATGAATAAACCTTAAAAGAAAAAATGTCAAAAAATCGAAAATCGCGACATATCCGTACCTTACAGAAATCGGGAATTTTAGCAAATTTTCAAATCTCCAGATATTTGGTATTGTTTTAAAATTCAAGGTCTAAAAAGTACTTTAAACCTATTTTCGACTGATTTTCTATCATACTGACATGAAAAAACCTTAAAAGAAAAAATGTCAAAAAATCGAAAATCGCGACATATCCGTACCTTACAGAAATCGGGAATTTTAGCCAATTTTGATATCTCCAGATATTTGGTATTGTTTTGAAATTCAAGGTCTAAAAAGTACTTTAAACCTATTTTCAACTGATTTTCTATCATACTGACATGAAAAAGCCTTAAAAAGAAAAATGTCAAAAAATCGAAAATCGCGACATATCCGTACCTTACAGAAATCGGGAATTTTAGCCAATTTTGAAATCTCCAGATATTTGGTATTGTTTTGAAATTCAAGGTCTAAAAAGTACTTTAAACCTATTTTCGACTGATTTTCTATCATACTCACATAAAAAAGCCTTAAAAGAAAAAATGTCAAAAAATCAAAAATCGCGACATATCCTTACCTTACAGAAATCGGGAATTTTAGCCAATTTTGACATCTCCAGATATTTGGTATTTTTTTAAAATTCAAGGTCTAAAAAGTACTTTAAACCTATTTTCGACTGATTTTCTATCATACTGACATGAAAAAACCTTAAAAGAAAAAATGTAAACAAATCGAAAATCGCGACATATCCGTACCTTACAGAAATCAGGAATTTTAGCCAATTTTCAAATCTCCAGATATTTGGTATTGTTTTGAAATTCAAGGTCTAAAAAGTACTTTAAACCTATTTTCGACTGATTTTCTATCATACTCACATAAAAAAACCTTAAAAGAAAAAATGTCAAAAAATCGAAAATCGCGACATATCCGTACCTTACAGAAATCGGGAATTTTAGCCAATTTTGAAATCTCCAGATATTTGGTATTTTTTTTAAATTCAAGGTCTAAAAAGTACTTTAAACCTATTTTCGACTGATTGTCTATCATACTGACATGAAAAAGCCTTAAAAGGAAAAATGTCAAAAAATCGAAAATCGCGACATATCCGTACCTTACAGAAATCGGGAATTTTAGCCAATTTTGAAATCTCCAGATATTTGGTATTGTTTTGAAATTCAAGGTCTAAAAAGTACTTTAAACCTATTTTCGACTGATTTTCTATCATACTGACATGAAAAAGCCTTAAAAGGAAAAATGTCAAAAAATCGAAAATCGCGACATATCCGTACCTTACAGAAATCGGGAATTTTATCCAATTTTGAAATCTCCAGATATTTGGTATTGTTTTGAAATTCAAGGTCTAAAAAGTACTTTAAACCTATTTTCGACTGATTTTCTATCATACTCACATAAAAAACCTTAAAAGAAAAAATGTCAAAAAATCGAAAATCGCGACCTATCCGTACCTTACAGAAATCGGGAATTTTAGCCAATTTTGAAATCTCCAGATATTTGGTATTGTTTTGAAATTCAATGTCTTAAAAGTACTTTAAACCTATTTTCGACTGATTTTCTATCATACTCACATAAAAAAACCTTAAAAGAAAAAATGTCAAAAAATCGAAAATCGCGACATATCCGTACCTTACAGAAATCGGGAATTTTAGCCAATTTTGAAATCTCCAGATATTTGGTATTTTTTTAAAATTCAAGGTCTAAAAAGTACTTTAAACCTATTTTCGACTGATTTTCTATCATACTGACATGAAAAAGCCTTAAAAGGAAAAATGTCAAAAAATCGAAAATCGTGACATATCCGTACCTTACAGAAATCGGGAATTTTATCCAATTTTGAAATCTCCAGATATTTGGTATTGTTTTGAAATTCAAGGTCTAAAAAGTACTTTAAACCTATTTTCGACTGATTTTCTATCATACTCACATAAAAAAACCTTAAAAGAAAAAATGTCAAAAAATCGAAAATCGCGACATATCCGTACCTTACAGAAATCGGGAATTTTAGCCAATTTTGAAATCTCCAGATATTTGGTATTTTTTTTAAATTCAAGGTCTAAAAAGTACTTTAAACCTATTTTCGACTGATTTTCTATCATACTGACATGAAAAAGCCTTAAAAGGAAAAATGTCAAAAAATCGAAAATCGCAACATATCCGTACCTTACAGAAATCGGGAATTTTAGCCAATTTTGAAATCTCCAGATATTTGGTATTGTTTTGAAATTCAAGGTCTAAAAAGTACTTTAAACCTATTTTCGACTGATTTTCTGTCATACTGACATGAAAGAGCCTTAAAAGGAAAAATGTCAAAAAATCGAAAATCGCGACATATCCGTACGTTACAGAAATCGGGAATTTTATCCAATTTTGAAATCTCCAGATATTTGGTAGTGTTTTGAAATTCAAGGTCTAAAAAGTACTTTAAACCTATTTTCGACTGATTTTCTATCATACTCACATAAAAAAACCTTAAAAGAAAAAATGTCACAAAATCGAAAATCGCGACATAT
Organism: Sepiola atlantica; assembly: GCA_963556195.1. Taxonomy (NCBI): domain Eukaryota; kingdom Metazoa; phylum Mollusca; class Cephalopoda; order Sepiida; family Sepiolidae; genus Sepiola; species Sepiola atlantica. Next base: position 36,702 of record CAUVYP010000556.1, read on the forward strand.
CCGTACCTTACAGAAATCGGGAATTTTAGCCAATTTTGAAATCTCCAGATATTTGGTATTGTTTTGAAATTCAAGGTCTAAAAAGTACTTTAAACCTATTTTCGACTGATTTTCTATCATACTCACATAAAAAAACCTTAAAAGAAAAAATGTCAAAAAATCGAAAATCGCGACATATCCGTACCTTACAGAAATCGGGAATTTTAGCCAATTTTGAAATCTCCAGATATTTGGTATTTTTTTTAAATTCAAGGTCTAAAAAGTACTTTAAACCTATTTTCGACTGATTGTCTATCATACTGACATGACAAAGCCTTAAAAGGAAAAATGTCAAAAAATCGAAAATCGCGACATATCCGTACCTTACAGAAATCGGGAATTTTATCCAATTTTGAAATCTCCAGATATTTGGTATTGTTTTGAAATTCAAGGTCTAAAAAGTACTTTAAACCTATTTTCGACTGATTTTCTATCATACTCACATAAAAAAACCTTAAAAGAAAAAATGTCAAAAAATCGAAAATCGCGACCTATCCGTACCTTACAGAAATCGGGAATTTTATCCAATTTTGAAATCTCCAGATATTTGGTATTTTTTTTTAAATTCAAGGTCTAAAAAGTACTTTAAACCTATTTTCGACTGATTTTCTATCATACTGACATGAAAAAGCCTTAAAAGAAAAAATGTAAAAAAATCGAAAATCGCGACATATCCGTACCTTACAGAAATCGGGAATTTTAGCCAATTTTGAAATCTCCAGATATTTGGTATTGTTTTGAAATTCAAGGTCTAAAAAGTACTTTAAACCTATTTTCGACTGATTTTCTATCATACTGACATGAATAAACCTTAAAAGAAAAAATGTCAAAAAATCGAAAATCGCGACATATCCGTACCTTACAGAAATCGGGAATTTTAGCCAATTTTGAAATCTCCAGATATTTGGTATTTTTTTAAAATTCAAGGTCTAAAAAGTACTTTAAACGTATTTTCGACTGATTTTCTATCATACTGACATGAAAAAGCCTTAAAAGGAAAAATGTCAAAAAATCGAAAATCGCAACATATCCGTACCTTACAGAAATCGGGAATTTTAGCCAATTTTGAAATCTCCAGATATTTGGTATTTTTTTAAAATTCAAGGTCTAAAAAGTACTTTAAACCTATTTTCGACTGATTTTCTATCATACTGACATGAAAAAGCCTTAAAAGGAAAAATGTCAAAAAATCGAAAATCGCAACATATCCGTACCTTACAGAAATCGGGAATTTTAGCCAATTTTGAAATCTCCAGATATTTGGTATTGTTTTGAAATTCAAGGTCTAAAAAGTACTTTAAACCTATTTTCGACTGATTTTCTGTCATACTGACATGAAAGAGCCTTAAAAGGAAAAATGTCAAAAAATCGAAAATCGCGACATATCCGTACGTTACAGAAATCGGGAATTTTATCCAATTTTGAAATCTCCAGATATTTGGTAGTGTTTTGAAATTCAAGGTCTAAAAAGTACTTTAAACCTATTTTCGACTGATTTTCTATCATACTCACATAAAAAAACCTTAAAAGAAAAAATGTCACAAAATCGAAAATCGCGACATATCCGTACCTTACAGAAATCGGGAATTTTAGCCAATTTTGAAATCTCCAGATATTTGGTATTGTTTTGAAATTCAAGGTCTAAAAAGTACTTTAAACCTATTTTCGACTGATTTTCTATCATACTCACATAAAAAAACCTTAAAAGAAAAAATGTCAAAAAATCGAAAATCGCGACATATCCGTACCTTACAGAAATCGGGAATTTTAGCCAATTTTGAAATCTCCAGATATTTGGTATTTTTTTTAAATTCAAGGTCTAAAAAGTACTTTAAACCTATTTTCGACTGATTGTCTATCATACTGACATGACAAAGCCTTAAAAGGAAAAATGTCAAAAAATCGAAAATCGCGACATATCCGTACCTTACAGAAATCGGGAATTTTATCCAATTTTGAAATCTCCAGATATTTGGTATTGTTTTGAAATTCAAGGTCTAAAAAGTACTTTAAACCTATTTTCGACTGATTTTCTATCATACTCACATAAAAAAACCTTAAAAGAAAAAATGTCAAAAAATCGAAAATCGCGACCTATCCGTACCTTACAGAAATCGGGAATTTTATCCAATTTTGAAATCTCCAGATATTTGGTATTTTTTTTTAAATTCAAGGTCTAAAAAGTACTTTAAACCTATTTTCGACTGATTTTCTATCATACTGACATGAAAAAGCCTTAAAAGAAAAATTGTAAAAAAATCGAAAATCGCGACATATCCGTACCTTACAGAAATCGGGAATTTTAGCCAATTTTGAAATCTCCAGATATTTGGTATTTTTTTAAAATTCAAGGTCTAAAAAGTACTTTAAACGTATTTTCGACTGATTTTCTATCATACTGACATGAAAAAGCCTTAAAAGGAAAAATGTCAAAAAATCGAAAATCGCAACATATCCGTACCTTACAGAAATCGGGAATTTTAGCCAATTTTGAAATCTCCAGATATTTGGTATTTTTTTAAAATTCAAGGTCTAAAAAGTACTTTAAACCTATTTTCGACTGATTTTCTATCATACTCACATAAAAAACCTTAAAAGAAAAAATGTCAAAAAATCGAAAATCGCGACCTATCCGTACCTTACAGAAATCGGGAATTTTAGCCAATTTTGAAATCTCCAGATATTTGGTATTGTTTTGAAATTCAAGGTCTAAAAAGTACTTTAAACCTATTTTCGACTGATTTTCTGTCATACTGACATGAAAAAGCCTTAAAAGGAAAAATGTCAAAAAATCGAAAATCACGACATATCCGTACCTTACAGAAATCGGGAATTTTATCCAATTTTGAAATCTCCAGATATTTGGTATTGTTTTGAAATTCAAGGTCTAAAAAGTACTTTAAACCTATTTTCGACTGATTTTCTATCATACTCACATAAAAAAACCTTAAAAGAAAAAATGTCAAAAAATCGAAAATCGCGACAAATCCGTACCTTACAGAAATCGGGAATTTTAGCCAATTTTGAAATCTCCAGATATTTGGTATTTTTTTCAAATTTAAGGTCTAAAAAGTACTTTAAACCTATTTTCGACTGATTTTCTATCATACTGACATGAAAAAGCCTTAAAAGGAAAAATGTCAAAAAATCGAAAATCGCGACATATCCGTACCTTACAGAAATCGGGAATTTTATCCACTTTTGAAATCTCCAGATATTTGGTATTGTTTTGAAATTCAAGGTCTAAAAAGTACTTTAAACCTATTTTCGACTGATTTTCTGTCATACTGACATGAAAAAGCCTTAAAAGGAAAAATGTCAAAAAATCGAAAATCGCGACATATCCGTACCTTACAGAAATCGGGAATTTTAGCCAATTTTGAAATCTCCAGATATTTGGTATTGTTTTGAAATTCAAGGTCTAAAAAGTACTTTAAACCTATTTTCGACTGATTTTCTATCATACTCACATAAAAACACCTTAAAAGAAAAAATGTCAAAAAATCGAAAATCGCGACATATCCGTACCTTACAGAAATCGGGAATTTTAGCCAATTTTGAAATCTCCAGATATTTGGTATTTTTTTAAAATTCAAGGTCTAAAAAGTACTTTAAACCTATTTTCGACTGATTGTCTATCATACTCACATAAAAAAACCTTAAAAGAAAAAATGTCAAAAAATCGAAAATCGCGACATATCCGTACCTTACAGAAATCGGGAATTTTAGCCAATTTTGAAATCTCCAGATATTTGGTATTTTTTTTAAATTCAAGGTCTAAAAAGTACTTTAAACCTATTTTCGACTGATTTTCTATCATACTGACATGAAAAAGCCTTAAAAGGAAAAATGTCAAAAAATCGAAAATCGCGACATATCCGTAACTTACAGAAATCGGGAATTTTATCCAATTTTGAAATCTCCAGATATTTGGTATTGTTTTGAAATTCAAGGTCTAAAAAGTACTTTAAACCTATTTTCGACTGATTTTCTGTCATACTGACATGAAAAAGCCTTAAAAGGAAAAATGTCAAAAAATCGAAAATCGCGACATATCCGTACCTTACAGAAATCGGGAATTTTAGCCAATTTTGAAATCTCCAGATATTTGGTATTGTTTTGAAATTCAAGGTCTAAAAAGTACTTTAAACCTATTTTCGACTGATTTTCTATCATACTCACATAAAAAAACCTTAAAAGAAAAAATGTCACAAAATCGAAAATCGCGACATATCCGTACCTTACAGAAATCGGGAATTTTAGCCAATTTTGAAATCTCCAGATATTTGGTATTTTTTTAAAATTCAAGGTCTAAAAAGTACTTTAAACCTATTTTCGACTGATTTTCTATCATACTCACATAAAAAAACCTTAAAAGAAAAAATGTCAAAAAATCGAAAATCGCGACATATCCGTACCTTACAGAAATCGGGAATTTTAGCCAATTTTGAAATCTCCAGATATTTGGTATTTTTTTAAAATTCAAGGTCTAAAAAGTACTTTAAACCTATTTTCGACTGATTTTCTATCATACTCACATAAAAAAACCTTAAAAGAAAAAATGTCACAAAATCGAAAATCGCGACATATCCGTACCTTACAGAAATCGGGAATTTTAGCCAATTTTGAAATCTCCAGATATTTGGTATTTTTTTAAAATTCAAGGTCTAAAAAGTACTTTAAACCTATTTTCGACTGATTTTCTATCATACTCACATAAAAAAACCTTAAAAGAAAAAATGTCAAAAAATCGAAAATCGCGACATATCCGTACCTTACAGAAATCGGGAATTTTAGCCAATTTTGAAATCTCCAGATATTTGGTATTTTTTTAAAATTCAAGGTCTAAAAAGTACTTTAAACCTATTTTCGACTGATTTTCTATCATACTCACATAAAAAAACCTTAAAAGAAAAAATGTCAAAAAATCGAAAATCGCGACATATCCGTACCTTACAGAAATCGGGAATTTTAGCCAATTTTGAAATCTCCAGATATTTGGTATTTTTTTTAAATTCAAGGTCTAAAAAGTACTTTAAACCTATTTTCGACTGATTTTCTATCATACTGACATGAAAAAGCCTTAAAAGGAAAAATGTCAAAAAATCGAAAATCGCGACATATCCGTAACTTACAGAAATCGGGAATTTTATCCAATTTTGAAATCTCCAGATATTTGGTATTTTTTTTAAATTCAAGGTCTAAAAAGTACTTTAAACCTATTTTCGACTGATTTTCTATCATACTGACATGAAAGAGCCTTAAAAGGAAAAATGTCAAAAAATCGAAAATCGCGACATATCCGTACCTTACAGAAATCGGGAATTTTAGCCAATTTTGAAATCTCCAGATATTTGGTATTGTTTTGAAATTCAAGGTCTAAAAAGTACTTTAAACCTATTTTCGACTGATTTTCTGTCATACTGACATGAAAAAGCCTTAAAAGGAAAAATGTCAAAAAATCGAAAATCGCGACATATCCGTACCTTACAGAAATCGGGAATTTTAGCCAATTTTGAAATCTCCAGATATTTGGTATTGTTTTGAAATTCAAGGTCTAAAAAGTACTTTAAACCTATTTTCGACTGATTTTCTATCATACTCACATAAAAAAACCTTAAAAGAAAAAATGTCACAAAATCGAAAATCGCGACATATCCGTACCTTACAGAAATCGGGAATTTTAGCCAATTTTGAAATCTCCAGATATTTGGTATTTTTTTAAAATTCAAGGTCTAAAAAGTACTTTAAACCTATTTTCGACTGATTTTCTATCATACTCACATAAAAAAACCTTAAAAGAAAAAATGTAAAAAAATCGAAAATCGCGACATATCCGTACCTTACAGAAATCGGGAATTTTAGCCAATTTTGAAATCTCCAGATATTTGGTATTTTTTTTAAATTCAAGGTCTAAAAAGTACTTTAAACCTATTTTCGACTGATTGTCTATCATACTGACATGAAAAAGCCTTAAAAGGAAAAATGTCAAAAAATCGAAAATCGCGACATATCCGTACCTTACAGAAATCGGGAATTTTATCCAATTTTGAAATCTCCAGATATTTGGTATTGTTTTGAAATTCAAGGTCTAAAAAGTACTTTAAACCTATTTTCGACTGATTTTCTATCATACTCACATAAAAAAACCTTAAAAGAAAAAATGTCAAAAAATCGAAAATCGCGACCTATCCGTACCTTACAGAAATCGGGAATTTTAGCCAATTTTGAAATCTCCAGATATTTGGTATTTTTTTAAAATTCAAGGTCTAAAAAGTACTTTAAACCTATTTTCGACTGATTTTCTATCATACTGACATGAAAAAGCCTTAAAAGAAAAAATGTAAAAAAATCGAAAATCGCGACATATCCGTACCTTACAGAAATCGGGAATTTTAGCCAATTTTGAAATCTCCAGATATTTGGTATTGTTTTGAAATTCAAGGTCTAAAAAGTACTTTAAACCTATTTTCGACTGATTTTCTATCATACTCACATAAAAAAACCTTAAAAGAAAAAATGTCAAAAAATCGAAAATCGCGACATATCCGTACCTTACAGAAATCGGGAATTTTAGCAAATTTTGAAATCTCCAGATATTTGGTATTTTTTTTAAATTCAAGGTCTAAAAAGTACTTTAAACCTATTTTCGACTGATTTTCTATCATACTGACATGAAAAAGCCTTAAAAGGAAAAATGTCAAAAAATCGAAAATCGCGACATATCCGTACCTTACAGAAATCGGGAATTTTATCCAATTTTGAAATCTCCAGATATTTGGTATTGTTTTGAAATTCAAGGTCTAAAAAGTACTTTAAACCTATTTTCGACTGATTTTCTATCATACTCACATAAAAAAACCTTAAAAGAAAAAATGTCAAAAAATCGAAAATCGCGACATATCCGTACCTTACAGAAATCGGGAATTTTAGCCAATTTTAAAATCTCCAGATATTTGGTATTTTTTTTAAATTCAAGGTCTAAAAAGTACTTTAAACCTATTTTCGACTGATTGTCTATCATACTGACATGAAAAAGCCTTAAAAGGAAAAATGTCAAAAAATCGAAAATCGCGACATATCCGTACCTTACAGAAATCGGGAATTTTATCCAATTTTGAAATCTCCAGATATTTGGTATTGTTTTGAAATTCAAGGTCTAAAAAGTACTTTAAACCTATTTTCGACTGATTTTCTATCATACTCACATAAAAAAACCTTAAAAGAAAAAATGTCAAAAAATCGAAAATCGCGACCTATCCGTACCTTACAGAAATCGGGAATTTTAGCCAATTTTGAAATCTCCAGATATTTGGTATTTTTTTAAAATTCAAGGTCTAAAAAGTACTTTAAACCTATTTTCGACTGATTTTCTATCATACTGACATGAAAAAGCCTTAAAAGAAAAAATGTAAAAAAATCGAAAATCGCGACATATCCGTACCTTACAGAAATCGGGAATTTTAGCCAATTTTGAAATCTCCAGATATTTGGTATTGTTTTGAAATTCAAGGTCTAAAAAGTACTTTAAACCTATTTTCGACTGATTTTCTATCATACTCACATAAAAAAACCTTAAAAGAAAAAATGTCAAAAAATCGAAAATCGCGACATATCCGTACCTTACAGAAATCGGGAATTTTAGCCAATTTTGAAATCTCCAGATATTTGGTATTTTTTTAAAATTCAAGGTCTAAAAAGTACTTTAAACCTATTTTCGACTGATTTTCTATCATACTGACATGAAAAAGCCTTAAAAGGAAAAATATCAAAAAATCGAAAATCGCGACATATCCGTAACTTACAGAAATCGGGAATTTTATCCAATTTTGAAATCTCCAGATATTTGGTATTGTTTTGAAATTCAAGGTCTAAAAAGTACTTTAAACCTATTTTCGACTGATTTTCTGTCATACTGACATGAAAAAGCCTTAAAAGGAAAAATGTCAAAAAATCGAAAATCGCGACATATCCGTACCTTACAGAAATCGGGAATTTTAGCCAATTTTGAAATCTCCAGATATTTGGTATTGTTTTGAAATTCAAGGTCTAAAAAGTACTTTAAACCTATTTTCGACTGATTTTCTATCATACTCACATAAAAAAACCTTAAAAGAAAAAATGTCACAAAATCGAAAATCGCGACATATCCGTACCTTACAGAAATCGGGAATTTTAGCCAATTTTGAAATCTCCAGATATTTGGTATTTTTTTAAAATTCAAGGTCTAAAAAGTACTTTAAACCTATTTTCGACTGATTTTCTATCATACTCACATAAAAAAACCTTAAAAGAAAAAATGTCAAAAAATCGAAAATCGCGACATATCCGTACCTTACAGAAATCGGGAATTTTAGCCAATTTTGAAATCTCCAGATATTTGGTATTTTTTTTAAATTCAAGGTCTAAAAAGTACTTTAAACCTATTTTCGACTGATTGTCTATCATACTGACATGAAAAAGCCTTAAAAGGAAAAATGTCAAAAAATCGAAAATCGCGACATATCCGTACCTTACAGAAATCGGGAATTTTATCCAATTTTGAAATCTCCAGATATTTGGTATTGTTTTGAAATTCAAGGTCTAAAAAGTACTTTAAACCTATTTTCGACTGATTTTCTATCATACTCACATAAAAAACCTTAAAAGAAAAAATGTCAAAAAATCGAAAATCGCGACCTATCCGTACCTTACAGAAATCGGGAATTTTAGCCAATTTTGAAATCTCCAGATATTTGGTATTTTTTTAAAATTCAAGGTCTAAAAAGTACTTTAAACCTATTTTCGACTGATTTTCTATCATACTGACATGAAAAAGCCTTAAAAGAAAAAATGTAAAAAAATCGAAAATCGCGACATATCCGTACCTTACAGAAATCGGGAATTTTAGCCAATTTTGAAATCTCCAGATATTTGGTATTGTTTTGAAATTCAAGGTCTAAAAAGTACTTTAAACCTATTTTCGACTGATTTTCTATCATACTCACATAAAAAAACCTTAAAAGAAAAAATGTCAAAAAATCGAAAATCGCGACATATCCGTACCTTACAGAAATCGGGAATTTTAGCAAATTTTGAAATCTCCAGATATTTGGTATTTTTTTTAAATTCAAGGTCTAAAAAGTACTTTAAACCTATTTTCGACTGATTTTCTATCATACTGACATGAAAAAGCCTTAAAAGGAAAAATGTCAAAAAATCGAAAATCGCAACATATCCGTAACTTACAGAAATCGGGAATTTTAGCCAATTTTGAAATCTCCAGATATTTGGTATTGTTTTGAAATTCAAGGTCTAAAAAGTACTTTAAACCTATTTTCGACTGATTTTCTGTCATACTGACATGAAAAAGCCTTAAAAGGAAAAATGTCAAAAAATCGAAAATCGCGACATATCCGTACCTTACAGAAATCGGGAATTTTAGCCAATTTTGAAATCTCCAGATATTTGGTATTGTTTTGAAATTCAAGGTCTAAAAAGTACTTTAAACCTATTTTCGACTGATTTTCTATCATACTCACATAAAAAAACCTTAAAAGAAAAAATGTCACAAAATCGAAAATCGCGACATATCCGTACCTTACAGAAATCGGGAATTTTAGCCAATTTTGAAATCTCCAGATATTTGGTATTTTTTTAAAATTCAAGGTCTAAAAAGTACTTTAAACCTATTTTCGACTGATTTTCTATCATACTCACATAAAAAAACCTTAAAAGAAAAAATGTCAAAAAATCGAAAATCGCGACATATCCGTACCTTACAGAAATCGGGAATTTTAGCCAATTTTGAAATCTCCAGATATTTGGTATTTTTTTTAAATTCAAGGTCTAAAAAGTACTTTAAACCTATTTTCGACTGATTGTCTATCATACTGACATGAAAAAGCCTTAAAAGGAAAAATGTCAAAAAATCGAAAATCGTGACATATCCGTACCTTACAGAAATCGGGAATTTTATCCAATTTTGAAATCTCCAGATATTTGGTATTGTTTTGAAATTCAAGGTCTAAAAAGTACTTTAAACCTATTTTCGACTGATTTTCTATCATACTCACATAAAAAACCTTAAAAGAAAAAATGTCAAAAAATCGAAAATCGCGACATATCCGTACCTTACAGAAATCGGGAATTTTAGCCAATTTTGAAATCTCCAGATATTTGGTATTTTTTTAAAATTCAAGGTCTAAAAAGTACTTTAAACCTATTTTCGACTGATTTTCTATCATACTGACATGAAAAAGCCTTAAAAGAAAAAATGTAAAAAAATCGAAAATCGCGACATATCCGTACCTTACAGAAATCGGGAATTTTAGCCAATTTTGAAATCTCCAGATATTTGGTATTGTTTTGAAATTCAAGGTCTAAAAAGTACTTTAAACCTATTTTCGACTGATTTTCTATCATACTGACATGAAAAAGCCTTAAAAGAAAAAATGTAAAAAAATCGAAAATCGCGACATATCCGTACCTTACAGAAATCGGGAATTTTAGCCAATTTTGAAATCTCCAGATATTTGGTATTGTTTTTAAATTCAAGGTCTAAAAAGTACTTTAAACCTATTTTCGACTGATTTTCTATCATACTGACATGAAAAAGCCTTAAAAGAAAAAATGTAAAAAAATCGAAAATCGCGACATATCCGTACCTTACAGAAATCGGGAATTTTAGCCAATTTTGAAATCTCCAGATATTTGGTATTGTTTTGAAATTCAAGGTCTAAAAAGTACTTTAAACCTATTTTCGACTGATTTTCTATCATACTCACATAAAAAAACCTTAAAAGAAAAAATGTCAAAAAATCGAAAATCGCGACATATCCGTACCTTACAGAAATCGGGAATTTTAGCAAATTTTGAAATCTCCAGATATTTGGTATTTTTTTTAAATTCAAGGTCTAAAAAGTACTTTAAACCTATTTTCGACTGATTTTCTATCATACTGACATGAAAAAGCCTTAAAAGGAAAAATGTCAAAAAATCGAAAATCGCAACATATCCGTAACTTACAGAAATCGGGAATTTTAGCCAATTTTGAAATCTCCAGATATTTGGTATTGTTTTGAAATTCAAGGTCTAAAAAGTACTTTAAACCTATTTTCGACTGATTTTCTGTCATACTGACATGAAAAAGCCTTAAAAGGAAAAATGTCAAAAAATCGAAAATCGCGACATATCCGTACCTTACAGAAATCGGGAATTTTATCCAATTTTGAAATCTCCAGATATTTGGTATTGTTTTGAAATTCAAGGTCTAAAAAGTACTTTAAACCTATTTTCGACTGATTTTCTATCATACTCACATAAAAAAACCTTAAAAGAAAAAATGTCACAAAATCGAAAATCGCGACATATCCGTACCTTACAGAAATCGGGAATTTTAGCCAATTTTGAAATCTCCAGATATTTGGTATTTTTTTAAAATTCAAGGTCTAAAAAGTACTTTAAACCTATTTTCGACTGATTTTCTATCATACTCACATAAAAAAACCTTAAAAGAAAAAATGTCAAAAAATCGAAAATCGCGACATATCCGTACCTTACAGAAATCGGGAATTTTAGCCAATTTTAAAATCTCCAGATATTTGGTATTTTTTTTAAATTCAAGGTCTAAAAAGTACTTTAAACCTATTTTCGACTGATTGTCTATCATACTGACATGAAAAAGCCTTAAAAGGAAAAATGTCAAAAAATCGAAAATCGCGACATATCCGTACCTTACAGAAATCGGGAATTTTAGCCAATTTTGAAATCTCCAGATATTTGGTATTGTTTTGAAATTCAAGGTCTAAAAAGTACTTTAAACCTATTTTCGACTGATTTTCTATCATACTCACATAAAAAAACCTTAAAAGAAAAAATGTCAAAAAATCGAAAATCGCGACCTATCCGTACCTTACAGAAATCGGGAATTTTAGCCAATTTTGAAATCTCCAGATATTTGGTATTTTTTTAAAATTCAAGGTCTAAAAAGTACTTTAAACCTATTTTCGACTGATTTTCTATCATACTGACATGAAAAAGCCTTAAAAGAAAAAATGTAAAAAAATCGAAAATCGCGACATATCCGTACCTTACAGAAATCGGGAATTTTAGCCAATTTTGAAATCTCCAGATATTTGGTATTGTTTTGAAATTCAAGGTCTAAAAAGTACTTTAAACCTATTTTCGACTGATTTTCTATCATACTCACATAAAAAAACCTTAAAAGAAAAAATGTCAAAAAATCGAAAATCGCGACATATCCGTACCTTACAGAAATCGGGAATTTTAGCCAATTTTGAAATCTCCAGATATTTGGTATTTTTTTTAAATTCAAGGTCTAAAAAGTACTTTAAACCTATTTTCGACTGATTTTCTATCATACTGACATGAAAAAGCCTTAAAAGGAAAAATGTCAAAAAATCGAAAATCGCAACATATCCGTAACTTACAGAAATCGGGAATTTTAGCCAATTTTGAAATCTCCAGATATTTGGTATTGTTTTGAAATTCAAGGTCTAAAAAGTACTTTAAACCTATTTTCGACTGATTTTCTGTCATACTGACATGAAAAAGCCTTAAAAGGAAAAATGTCAAAAAATCGAAAATCGCGACATATCCGTACCTTACAGAAATCGGGAATTTTATCCAATTTTGAAATCTCCAGATATTTGGTATTGTTTTGAAATTCAAGGTCTAAAAAGTACTTTAAACCTATTTTCGACTGATTTTCTATCATACTCACATAAAAAAACCTTAAAAGAAAAAATGTCACAAAATCGAAAATCGCGACATATCCGTACCTTACAGAAATCGGGAATTTTAGCCAATTTTGAAATCTCCAGATATTTGGTATTTTTTTAAAATTCAAGGTCTAAAAAGTACTTTAAACCTATTTTCGACTGATTTTCTATCATACTCACATAAAAAAACCTTAAAAGAAAAAATGTCAAAAAATCGAAAATCGCGACATATCCGTACCTTACAGAAATCGGGAATTTTAGCCAATTTTAAAATCTCCAGATATTTGGTATTTTTTTTAAATTCAAGGTCTAAAAAGTACTTTAAACCTATTTTCGACTGATTGTCTATCATACTGACATGAAAAAGCCTTAAAAGGAAAAATGTCAAAAAATCGAAAATCGCGACATATCCGTACCTTACAGAAATCGGGAATTTTATCCAATTTTGAAATCTCCAGATATTTGGTATTGTTTTGAAATTCAAGGTCTAAAAAGTACTTTAAACCTATTTTCGACTGATTTTCTATCATACTCACATAAAAAAACCTTAAAAGAAAAAATGTCAAAAAATCGAAAATCGCGACCTATCCGTACCTTACAGAAATCGGGAATTTTAGCCAATTTTGAAATCTCCAGATATTTGGTATTTTTTTAAAATTCAAGGTCTAAAAAGTACTTTAAACCTATTTTCGACTGATTTTCTATCATACTGACATGAAAAAGCCTTAAAAGAAAAAATGTAAAAAAATCGAAAATCGCGACATATCCGTACCTTACAGAAATCGGGAATTTTAGCCAATTTTGAAATCTCCAGATATTTGGTATTGTTTTGAAATTCAAGGTCTAAAAAGTACTTTAAACCTATTTTCGACTGATTTTCTATCATACTCACATAAAAAAACCTTAAAAGAAAAAATGTCAAAAAATCGAAAATCGCGACATATCCGTACCTTACAGAAATCGGGAATTTTAGCCAATTTTGAAATCTCCAGATATTTGATATTTTTTTTAAATTCAAGGTCTAAAAAGTACTTTAAACCTATTTTCGACTGATTTTCTATCATACTGACATGAAAAAGCCTTAAAAGAAAAAATGTCAAAAAATCGAAAATCGCGACATATCCGTACCTTACAGAAATCGGGAATTTTATCCAATTTTGAAATCTCCAGATATTTGGTATTGTTTTGAAATTCAAGGTCTAAAAAGTACTTTAAACCTATTTTCGACTGATTTTCTGTCATACTGACATGAAAAAGCCTTAAAAGGAAAAATGTCACAAAATCGAAAATCGCGACATATCCGTACCTTACAGAAATCGGGAATTTTAGCCAATTTTGAAATCTCCAGATATTTGGTATTTTTTTGAAATTCAAGGTCTAAAAAGTACTTTAAACCTATTTTCGACTGATTTTCTATCATACTCACATAAAAAAACCTTAAAAGAAAAAATGTCACAAAATCGAAAATCGCGACATATCCGTACCTTACAGAAATCGGGAATTTTAGCCAATTTTAAAATCTCCAGATATTTGGTATTTTTTTAAAATTCAAGGTCTAAAAAGTACTTTAAACCTATTTTCGACTGATTTTCTATCATACTCACATAAAAAAACCTTAAAAGAAAAAATGTCAAAAAATCGAAAATCGCGACATATCCGTACCTTACAGAAATCGGGAATTTTAGCCAATTTTGAAATCTCCAGATATTTGGTATTTTTTTTAAATTCAAGGTCTAAAAAGTACTTTAAACCTATTTTCGACTGATTGTCTATCATACTGACATGAAAAAGCCTTAAAAGGAAAAATGTCAAAAAATCGAAAATCGCGACATATCCGTACCTTACAGAAATCGGGAATTTTATCCAATTTTGAAATCTCCAGATATTTGGTATTGTTTTGAAATTCAAGGTCTAAAAAGTACTTTAAACCTATTTTCGACTGATTTTCTATCATACTCACATAAAAAAACCTTAAAAGAAAAAATGTCAAAAAATCGAAAATCGCGACCTATCCGTACCTTACAGAAATCGGGAATTTTAGCCAATTTTGAAATCTCCAGATATTTGGTATTTTTTTAAAATTCAAGGTCTAAAAAGTACTTTAAACCTATTTTCGACTGATTTTCTATCATACTGACATGAAAAAGCCTTAAAAGAAAAAATGTAAAAAAATCGAAAATCGCGACATATCCGTACCTTACAGAAATCGGGAATTTTAGCCAATTTTGAAATCTCCAGATATTTGGTATTGTTTTGAAATTCAAGGTCTAAAAAGTACTTTAAACCTATTTTCGACTGATTTTCTATCATACTCACATAAAAAAACCTTAAAAGAAAAAATGTAAAAAAATCCAAAATCGCGACATATCCGTACCTTACAGAAATCGGGAATTTTAGCAAATTTTGAAATCTCCAGATATTTGGTATTTTTTTTAAATTCAAGGTCTAAAAAGTACTTTAAACCTATTT
This sequence comes from Sepiola atlantica, assembly GCA_963556195.1. Taxonomy (NCBI): domain Eukaryota; kingdom Metazoa; phylum Mollusca; class Cephalopoda; order Sepiida; family Sepiolidae; genus Sepiola; species Sepiola atlantica. Next base: position 51,932 of record CAUVYP010000556.1, read on the forward strand.
TCGACTGATTTTCTATCATACTGACATGAAAAAGCCTTAAAAGGAAAAATGTCAAAAAATCGAAAATCGCAACATATCCGTAACTTACAGAAATCGGGAATTTTAGCCAATTTTGAAATCTCCAGATATTTGGTATTGTTTTGAAATTCAAGGTCTAAAAAGTACTTTAAACCTATTTTCGACTGATTTTCTGTCATACTGACATGAAAAAGCCTTAAAAGGAAAAATGTCAAAAAATCGAAAATCGCGACATATCCGTACCTTACAGAAATCAAGAATTTTAGCCAATTTTGAAATCTCCAGATATTTGGTATTGTTTTGAAATTCAAGGTCTAAAAAGTACTTTAAACCTATTTTCGACTGATTTTCTATCATACTCACATAAAAAAACCTTAAAAGAAAAAATGTCACAAAATCGAAAATCGCGACATATCCGTACCTTACAGAAATCGGGAATTTTAGCCAATTTTGAAATCTCCAGATATTTGGTATTTTTTTAAAATTCAAGGTCTAAAAAGTACTTTATCCCTATTTTCGACTGATTTTCTATCATACTCACATAAAAAAACCTTAAAAGAAAAAATGTCAAAAAATCGAAAATCGCGACATATCCGTACCTTACAGAAATCGGGAATTTTAGCCAATTTTGAAATCTCCAGATATTTGGTATTTTTTTTAAATTCAAGGTCTAAAAAGTACTTTAAACCTATTTTCGACTGATTGTCTATCATACTGACATGAAAAAGCCTTAAAAGGAAAAATGTCAAAAAATCGAAAATCGCGACATATCCGTACCTTACAGAAATCGGGAATTTTATCCAATTTTGAAATCTCCAGATATTTGGTATTGTTTTGAAATTCAAGGTCTAAAAAGTACTTTAAACCTATTTTCGACTGATTTTCTATCATACTCACATAAAAAAACCTTAAAAGAAAAAATGTCAAAAAATCGAAAATCGCGACCTATCCGTACCTTACAGAAATCGGGAATTTTAGCCAATTTTGAAATCTCCAGATATTTGGTATTTTTTTAAAATTCAAGGTCTAAAAAGTACTTTAAACCTATTTTCGACTGATTTTCTATCATACTGACATGAAAAAGCCTTAAAAGAAAAAATGTAAAAAAATCGAAAATCGCGACATATCCGTACCTTACAGAAATCGGGAATTTTAGCCAATTTTGAAATCTCCAGATATTTGGTATTGTTTTGAAATTCAAGGTCTAAAAAGTACTTTAAACCTATTTTCGACTGATTTTCTATCATACTCACATAAAAAAACCTTAAAAGAAAAAATGTCAAAAAATCGAAAATCGCGACATATCCGTACCTTACAGAAATCGGGAATTTTAGCCAATTTTGAAATCTCCAGATATTTGGTATTTTTTTTAAATTCAAGGTCTAAAAAGTACTTTAAACCTATTTTCGACTGATTTTCTATCATACTGACATGAAAAAGCCTTAAAAGGAAAAATGTCAAAAAATCGAAAATCGCGACATATCCGTACCTTACAGAAATCGGGAATTTTAGCCAATTTTGAAATCTCCAGATATTTGGTATTGTTTTGAAATTCAAGGTCTAAAAAGTACTTTAAACCTATTTTCGACTGATTTTCTATCATACTCACATAAAAAAACCTTAAAAGAAAAAATGTCAAAAAATCGAAAATCGCGACCTATCCGTACCTTACAGAAATCGGGAATTTTAGCCAATTTTGAAATCTCCAGATATTTGGTATTTTTTTTAAATTCAAGGTCTAAAAAGTACTTTAAACCTATTTTCGACTGATTTTCTATCATACTGACATGAAAAAGCCTTAAAAGAAAAAATGTAAAAAAATCGAAAATCGCGACATATCCGTACCTTACAGAAATCGGGAATTTTAGCCAATTTTGAAATCTCCAGATATTTGGTATTGTTTTGAAATTCAAGGTCTAAAAAGTACTTTAAACCTATTTTCGACTGATTTTCTATCATACTCACATAAAAAAACCTTAAAAGAAAAAATGTCAAAAAATCGAAAATCGCGACATATCCGTACCTTACAGAAATCGGGAATTTTAGCCAATTTTGAAATCTCCAGATATTTGGTATTTTTTTAAAATTCAAGGTCTAAAAAGTACTTTAAACCTATTTTCGACTGATTTTCTATCATACTGACATGAAAAAGCCTTAAAAGGAAAAATGTCAAAAAATCGAAAATCGCAACATATCCGTAACTTACAGAAATCGGGAATTTTAGCCAATTTTGAAATCTCCAGATATTTGGTATTGTTTTGAAATTCAAGGTCTAAAAAGTACTTTAAACCTATTTTCGACTGATTTTCTGTCATACTGACATGAAAAAGCCTTAAAAGGAAAAATGTCAAAAAATCGAAAATCGCGACATATCCGTACCTTACAGAAATCGGGAATTTTATCCAATTTTGAAATCTCCAGATATTTGGTATTGTTTTGAAATTCAAGGTCTAAAAAGTACTTTAAACCTATTTTCGACTGATTTTCTATCATACTCACATAAAAAAACCTTAAAAGAAAAAATGTCACAAAATCGAAAATCGCGACATATCCGTACCTTACAGAAATCGGGAATTTTAGCCAATTTTGAAATCTCCAGATATTTGGTATTTTTTTAAAATTCAAGGTCTAAAAAGTACTTTAAACCTATTTTCGACTGATTTTCTATCATACTCACATAAAAAAACCTTAAAAGAAAAAATGTCAAAAAATCGAAAATCGCGACCTATCCGTACCTTACAGAAATCGGGAATTTTAGCCAATTTTCAAATCTCCAGATATTTGGTATTTTTTTAAAATTCAAGGTCTAAAAAGTACTTTAAACCTATTTTCGACTGATTTTCTATCATACTGACATGAAAAAGCCTTAAAAGAAAAAATGTAAAAAAATCGAAAATCGCGACATATCCGTACCTTACAGAAATCGGGAATTTTAGCCAATTTTGAAATCTCCAGATATTTGGTATTGTTTTGAAATTCAAGGTCTAAAAAGTACTTTAAACCTATTTTCGACTGATTTTCTATCATACTCACATAAAAAAACCTTAAAAGAAAAAATGTCAAAAAATCGAAAATCGCGACATATCCGTACCTTACAGAAATCGGGAATTTTAGCCAATTTTCAAATCTCCAGATATTTGGTATTTTTTTTAAATTCAAGGTCTAAAAAGTACTTTAAACCTATTTTCGACTGATTTTCTATCATACTGACATGAAAAAGCCTTAAAAGGAAAAATGTCAAAAAATCGAAAATCGCAACATATCCGTAACTTACAGAAATCGGGAATTTTAGCCAATTTTGAAATCTCCAGATATTTGGTATTGTTTTGAAATTCAAGGTCTAAAAAGTACTTTAAACCTATTTTCGACTGATTTTCTGTCATACTGACATGAAAAAGCCTTAAAAGGAAAAATGTCAAAAAATCGAAAATCGCGACATATCCGTACCTTACAGAAATCGGGAATTTTATCCAATTTTGAAATCTCCAGATATTTGGTATTGTTTTGAAATTCAAGGTCTAAAAAGTACTTTAAACCTATTTTCGACTGATTTTCTATCATACTCACATAAAAAAACCTTAAAAGAAAAAATGTCACAAAATCGAAAATCGCGACATATCCGTACCTTACAGAAATCGGGAATTTTATCCAATTTTGAAATCTCCAGATATTTGGTATTGTTTTGAAATTCAAGGTCTAAAAAGTACTTTAAACCTATTTTCGACTGATTTTCTATCATACTCACATAAAAAAACCTTAAAAGAAAAAATGTCAAAAAATCGAAAATCGCGACATATCCGTACCTTACAGAAATCGGGAATTTTAGCCAATTTTGAAATCTCCAGATATTTGGTATTTTTTTAAAATTCAAGGTCTAAAAAGTACTTTAAACCTATTTTCGACTGATTTTCTATCATACTGACATGAAAAAGCCTTAAAAGGAAAAATGTCAAAAAATCGAAAATCGCAACATATCCGTAACTTACAGAAATCGGGAATTTTAGCCAATTTTGAAATCTCCAGATATTTGGTATTGTTTTGAAATTCAAGGTCTAAAAAGTACTTTAAACCTATTTTCGACTGATTTTCTGTCATACTGACATGAAAAAGCCTTAAAAGGAAAAATGTCAAAAAATCGAAAATCGCGACATATCCGTACCTTACAGAAATCGGGAATTTTATCCAATTTTGAAATCTCCAGATATTTGGTATTGTTTTGAAATTCAAGGTCTAAAAAGTACTTTAAACCTATTTTCGACTGATTTTCTATCATACTCACATAAAAAAACCTTAAAAGAAAAAATGTCACAAAATCGAAAATCGCGACATATCCGTACCTTACAGAAATCGGGAATTTTAGCCAATTTTGAAATCTCCAGATATTTGGTATTTTTTTAAAATTCAAGGTCTAAAAAGTACTTTAAACCTATTTTCGACTGATTTTCTATCATACTCACATAAAAAAACCTTAAAAGAAAAAATGTCAAAAAATCGAAAATCGCGACCTATCCGTACCTTACAGAAATCGGGAATTTTAGCCAATTTTCAAATCTCCAGATATTTGGTATTTTTTTAAAATTCAAGGTCTAAAAAGTACTTTAAACCTATTTTCGACTGATTTTCTATCATACTGACATGAAAAAGCCTTAAAAGAAAAAATGTAAAAAAATCGAAAATCGCGACATATCCGTACCTTACAGAAATCGGGAATTTTAGCCAATTTTGAAATCTCCAGATATTTGGTATTGTTTTGAAATTCAAGGTCTAAAAAGTACTTTAAACCTATTTTCGACTGATTTTCTATCATACACACATAAAAAAACCTTAAAAGAAAAAATGTCAAAAAATCGAAAATCGCGACCTATCCGTACCTTACAGAAATCGGGAATTTTAGCCAATTTTGAAATCTCCAGATATTTGGTATTGTTTTAAAATTCAAGGTCTAAAAAGTACTTTAAACCTATTTTCGACTGATTTTCTATCATACTGACATGAAAAAGCCTTAAAAGAAAAAATGTAAAAAAATCGAAAATCGCGACATATCCGTACCTTACAGAAATCGGGAATTTTAGCCAATTTTGAAATCTCCAGATATTTGGTATTGTTTTGAAATTCAAGGTCTAAAAAAGTACTTTAAACCTATTTTCGACTGATTTTCTATCATACTCACATAAAAAAACCTTAAAAGAAAAAATGTCAAAAAATCGAAAATCGCGACATATCCGTACCTTACAGAAATCGGGAATTTTAGCCAATTTTGAAATCTCCAGATATTTGGTATTTTTTTTTAAATTCAAGGTCTAAAAAGTACTTTAAACCTATTTTCGACTGATTTTCTATCATACTGACATGAAAAAGCCTTAAAAGGAAAAATGTCAAAAAATCGAAAATCGCGACATATCCGTACCTTACAGAAATCGGGAATTTTAGCCAATTTTGAAATCTCCAGATATTTGGTATTGTTTTGAAATTCAAGGTCTAAAAAGTACTTTAAACCTATTTTCGACTGATTTTCTATCATACTCACATAAAAAAACCTTAAAAGAAAAAATGTCAAAAAATCGAAAATCGCGACCTATCCGTACCTTACAGAAATCGGGAATTTTATCCAATTTTGAAATCTCCAGATATTTGGTATTGTTTTGAAATTCAAGGTCTAAAAAGTACTTTAAACCTATTTTCGACTGATTTTCTATCATACTGACATGAAAAAGCCTTAAAAGGAAAAATGTCAAAAAATCGAAAATCGCAACATATCCGTAACTTACAGAAATCGGGAATTTTAGCCAATTTTGAAATCTCCAGATATTTGGTATTGTTTTGAAATTCAAGGTCTAAAAAGTACTTTAAACCTATTTTCGACTGATTTTCTATCACACTGACATGAAAAAGCCTTAAAAGGAAAAATGTCAAAAAATCGAAAATCGCAACATATCCGTAACTTACAGAAATCGGGAATTTTAGCCAATTTTGAAATCTCCAGATATTTGGTATTGTTTTGAAATTCAAGGTCTAAAAAGTACTTTAAACCTATTTTCGACTGATTTTCTGTCATACTGACATGAAAAAGCCTTAAAAGGAAAAATGTCAAAAAATCGAAAATCGCGACATATCCGTACCTTACAGAAATCGGGAATTTTATCCAATTTTGAAATCTCCAGATATTTGGTATTGTTTTGAAATTCAAGGTCTAAAAAGTACTTTAAACCTATTTTCGACTGATTTTCTATCATACTCACATAAAAAACCTTAAAAGAAAAAATGTCACAAAATCGAAAATCGCGACATATTCGTACCTTACAGAAATCGGGAATTTTAGCCAATTTTGAAATCTCCAGATATTTGGTATTTTTTTAAAATTTAAGGTCTAAAAAGTACTTTAAACCTATTTTCGACTGATTTTCTATCATACTCACATAAAAAAACCTTAAAAGAAAAAATGTCAAAAAATCGAAAATCGCGACATATCCGTACCTTACAGAAATCGGGAATTTTAGCCAATTTTAAAATCTCCAGATATTTGGTATTTTTTTTAAATTCAAGGTCTAAAAAGTACTTTAAACCTATTTTCGACTGATTGTCTATCATACTGACATGAAAAAGCCTTAAAAGGAAAAATGTCAAAAAATCGAAAATCGCGACATATCCGTACCTTACAGAAATCGGGAATTTTAGCCAATTTTGAAATCTCCAGATATTTGGTATTGTTTTGAAATTCAAGGTCTAAAAAGTACTTTAAACCTATTTTCGACTGATTTTCTATCATACACACATAAAAAAACCTTAAAAGAAAAAATGTCAAAAAATCGAAAATCGCGACATATCCGTACCTTACAGAAATCGGGAATTTTAGCCAATTTTGAAATCTCCAGATATTTGGTATTTTTTTTAAATTCAAGGTCTAAAAAGTACTTTAAACCTATTTTCGACTGATTTTCTATCATACTGACATGAAAAAGCCTTAAAAGGAAAAATGTCAAAAAATCGAAAATCGCGACATATCCGTAACTTACAGAAATCGGGAATTTTAGCCAATTTTGAAATCTCCAGATATTTGGTATTGTTTTGAAATTCAAGGTCTAAAAAGTACTTTAAACCTATTTTCGACTGATTTTCTGTCATACTGACATGAAAAAGCCTTAAAAGGAAAAATGTCAAAAAATCGAAAATCGCGACATATCCGTACCTTACAGAAATCGGGAATTTTATCCAATTTTGAAATCTCCAGATATTTGGTATTGTTTTGAAATTCAAGGTCTAAAAAGTACTTTAAACCTATTTTCGACTGATTTTCTATCATACTCACATAAAAAAACCTTAAAAGAAAAAATGTCAAAAAATCGAAAATCGCGACCTATCCGTACCTTACAGAAATCGGGAATTTTAGCCAATTTTGAAATCTCCAGATATTTGGTATTTTTTTAAAATTCAAGGTCTAAAAAGTACTTTAAACCTATTTTCGACTGATTTTCTATCATACTGACATGAAAAAGCCTTAAAAGAAAAAATGTAAAAAAATCGAAAATCGCGACATATCCGTACCTTACAGAAATCGGGAATTTTAGCCAATTTTGAAATCTCCAGATATTTGGTATTGTTTTGAAATTCAAGGTCTAAAAAGTACTTTAAACCTATTTTCGACTGATTTTCTATCATACTCACATAAAAAAACCTTAAAAGAAAAAATGTCAAAAAATCGAAAATCGCGACATATCCGTACCTTACAGAAATCGGGAATTTTAGCCAATTTTGAAATCTCCAGATATTTGGTATTTTTTTTAAATTCAAGGTCTAAAAAGTACTTTAAACCTATTTTCGACTGATTTTCTATCATACTGACATGAAAAAGCCTTAAAAGGAAAAATGTCAAAAAATCGAAAATCGCAACATATCCGTAACTTACAGAAATCGGGAATTTTAGCCAATTTTGAAATCTCCAGATATTTGGTATTGTTTTGAAATTCAAGGTCTAAAAAGTACTTTAAACCTATTTTCGACTGATTTTCTGTCACACTGACATGAAAAAGCCTTAAAAGGAAAAATGTCAAAAAATCGAAAATCGCGACATATCCGTACCTTACAGAAATCGGGAATTTTATCCAATTTTGAAATCTCCAGATATTTGGTATTGTTTTGAAATTCAAGGTCTAAAAAGTACTTTAAACCTATTTTCGACTGATTTTCTATCATACTCACATAAAAAAACCTTAAAAGAAAAAATGTCACAAAATCGAAAATCGCGACCTATCCGTACCTTACAGAAATCGGGAATTTTAGCCAATTTTGAAATCTCCAGATATTTGGTATTTTTTTAAAATTCAAGGTCTAAAAAGTACTTTAAACCTATTTTCGACTGATTTTCTATCATACTGACATGAAAAAGCCTTAAAAGAAAAAATGTCAAAAAATCGAAAATCGCGACCTATCCGTACCTTACAGAAATCGGGAATTTTAGCCAATTTTGAAATCTCCAGATATTTGGTATTGTTTTGAAATTCAAGGTCTAAAAAGTACTTTAAACCTATTTTCGACTGATTTTCTATCATACTCACATAAAAAAACCTTAAAAGAAAAAATGTCAAAAAATCGAAAATCGCGACCTATCCGTACCTTACAGAAATCGGGAATTTTAGCCAATTTTGAAATCTCCAGATATTTGGTATTTTTTTAAAATTCAAGGTCTAAAAAGTACTTTAAACCTATTTTCGACTGATTTTCTATCATACTGACATGAAAAAGCCTTAAAAGAAAAAATGTAAAAAAATCGAAAATCGCGACATATCCGTACCTTACAGAAATCGGGAATTTTAGCCAATTTTGAAATCTCTAAATATTTGGTATTGTTTATAAATTCAAGGTCTAAAAAGTACTTTAAACCTATTTTCGACTGATTTTCTATCATACTGACATGAAAAAGCCTTAAAAGGAAAAATGTCAAAAAATGGAAAATCGCGACATATCCGTACCTTACAGAAATCGGGAATTTTATCCAATTTTGAAATCTCCAGATATTTGGTATTGTTTTGAAATTCAAGGTCTAAAAAGTACTTTAAACCTATTTTCGACTGATTTTCTATCATACTCACATAAAAAAACCTTAAAAGAAAAAATGTCAAAAAATCGAAAATCGCGACCTATCCGTACCTTACAGAAATCGGGAATTTTAGCCAATTTTGAAATCTCCAGATATTTGGTATTTTTTTAAAATTCAAGGTCTAAAAAGTACTTTAAACCTATTTTCGACTGATTTTCTATCATACTCACATAAAAAAACCTTGAAAGAAAAAATGTCAAAAAATCGAAAATCGCGACATATCCGTACCTTACAGAAATCGGGAATTTTAGCCAATTTTGAAATCTCCAGATATTTGGTATTTTTTTTAAATTCAAGGTCTAAAAAGTACTTTAAACCTATTTTCGACTGATTTTCTATCATACTGACATGAAAAAGCCTTAAAAGGAAAAATGTCAAAAAATCGAAAATCGCGACATATCCGTACCTTACAGAAATCGGGAATTTTATCCAATTTTGAAATCTCCAGATATTTGGTATTGTTTTGAAATTCAAGGTCTAAAAAGTACTTTAAACCTATTTTCGACTGATTTTCTATCATACTCACATAAAAAAACCTTAAAAGAAAAAATGTCACAAAATCGAAAATCGCGACCTATCCGTACCTTACAGAAATCGGGAATTTTAGCCAATTTTGAAATCTCCAGATATTTGGTATTTTTTTAAAATTCAAGGTCTAAAAAGTACTTTAAACCTATTTTCGACTGATTTTCTATCATACTGACATGAAAAAGCCTTAAAAGAAAAAATGTCAAAAAATCGAAAATCGCGACCTATCCGTACCTTACAGAAATCGGGAATTTTAGCCAATTTTGAAATCTCCAGATATTTGGTATTGTTTTGAAATTCAAGGTCTAAAAAGTACTTTAAACCTATTTTCGACTGATTTTCTATCATACTCACATAAAAAAACCTTAAAAGAAAAAATGTCAAAAAATCGAAAATCGCGACCTATCCGTACCTTACAGAAATCGGGAATTTTAGCCAATTTTGAAATCTCCAGATATTTGGTATTTTTTTAAAATTCAAGGTCTAAAAAGTACTTTAAACCTATTTTCGACTGATTTTCTATCATACTGACATGAAAAAGCCTTAAAAGAAAAAATGTAAAAAAATCGAAAATCGCGACATATCCGTACCTTACAGAAATCGGGAATTTTAGCCAATTTTGAAATCTCTAAATATTTGGTATTGTTTATAAATTCAAGGTCTAAAAAGTACTTTAAACCTATTTTCGACTGATTTTCTATCATACTGACATGAAAAAGCCTTAAAAGGAAAAATGTCAAAAAATGGAAAATCGCGACATATCCGTACCTTACAGAAATCGGGAATTTTATCCAATTTTGAAATCTCCAGATATTTGGTATTGTTTTGAAATTCAAGGTCTAAAAAGTACTTTAAACCTATTTTCGACTGATTTTCTATCATACTCACATAAAAAAACCTTAAAAGAAAAAATGTCAAAAAATCGAAAATCGCGACCTATCCGTACCTTACAGAAATCGGGAATTTTAGCCAATTTTGAAATCTCCAGATATTTGGTATTTTTTTAAAATTCAAGGTCTAAAAAGTACTTTAAACCTATTTTCGACTGATTTTCTATCATACTCACATAAAAAAACCTTGAAAGAAAAAATGTCAAAAAATCGAAAATCGCGACATATCCGTACCTTACAGAAATCGGGAATTTTAGCCAATTTTGAAATCTCCAGATATTTGGTATTTTTTTTAAATTCAAGGTCTAAAAAGTACTTTAAACCTATTTTCGACTGATTTTCTATCATACTGACATGAAAAAGCCTTAAAAGGAAAAATGTCAAAAAATCGAAAATCGCGACATATCCGTACCTTACAGAAATCGGGAATTTTATCCAATTTTGAAATCTCCAGATATTTGGTATTGTTTTGAAATTCAAGGTCTAAAAAGTACTTTAAACCTATTTTCGACTGATTTTCTATCATACTCACATAAAAAAACCTTAAAAGAAAAAATGTCACAAAATCGAAAATCGCGACATATCCGTACCTTACAGAAATCGGGAATTTTAGCCAATTTTGAAATCTCCAGATATTTGGTATTTTTTTAAAATTCAAGGTCTAAAAAGTACTTTAAACCTATTTTCGACTGATTTTCTATCATACTCACATAAAAAAACCTTAAAAGAAAAAATGTCAAAAAATCGAAAATCGCGACATATCCGTACCTTACAGAAATCGGGAATTTTAGCCAATTTTAAAATCTCCAGATATTTGGTATTTTTTTTAAATTCAAGGTCTAAAAAGTACTTTAAACCTATTTTCGACTGATTGTCTATCATACTGACATGAAAAAGCCTTAAAAGGAAAAATGTCAAAAAATCGAAAATCGCGACATATCCGTACCTTACAGAAATCGGGAATTTTATCCAATTTTGAAATCTCCAGATATTTGGTATTGTTTTGAAATTCAAGGTCTAAAAAGTACTTTAAACCTATTTTCGACTGATTTTCTATCATACTCACATAAAAAAACCTTAAAAGAAAAAATGTCACAAAATCGAAAATCGCGACATATCCGTACCTTACAGAAATCGGGAATTTTAGCCAATTTTCAAATCTCCAGATATTTGGTATTTTTTTTAAATTCAAGGTCTAAAAAGTACTTTAAACCTATTTTCGACTGATTTTCTATCATACTCACATAAAAAAACCTTAAAAGAAAAAATGTCAAAAAATCGAAAATCGCGACATATCCGTACCTTACAGAAATCGGGAATTTTAGCCAATTTTAAAATCTCCAGATATTTGGTATTTTTTTTAAATTCAAGGTCTAAAAAGTACTTTAAACCTATTTTCGACTGATTGTCTATCATACTGACATGAAAAAGCCTTAAAAGGAAAAATGTCAAAAAATCGAAAATCGCGACATATCCGTACCTTACAGAAATCGGGAATTTTATCCAATTTTGAAATCT
>CAUVYP010000557.1:2500-5000 GCA_963556195.1 Sepiola atlantica
TATATATATATACAATAGTATATATATATATATATATACGTATATATATATATATACAATAGTATATATATATATATATATACGTATATATATATATATACGTATATATATATATATACAATAGTATATATATATATATATATACGTATATATATATATATACGTATATATATATATATACAATAGTATATATATATATATACGTATATATATATATATACAATAGTATATATATATATATACAATAGTATATATATATATATATACGTATATATATATATATACAATAGTATATATATATATATACGTATAATATATATATACAATAGTATATATATATATATATATATATACGTATATATATATATATACAATAGTATATATATATATATATATATACGTATATATATATATATACAATAGTATATATATATATATATATATATACGTATATATATATATATACAATAGTATATATATATATATATATATATATACGTATATATATATATATACAATAGTATATATATATATATACGTATATATATATATATACAATAGTATATATATATATATATATATACGTATATATATATATATACAATAGTATATATATATATATATATATACGTATATATATATATATACAATAGTATATATATATATATATACGTATATATATATATATACAATAGTTATATATATATATATATATATATACAATAGTATATATATATATATATATATATATATATATATATATACAATAGTATATATATATATATATACAATATATATATATATATACAATAGTATATATATATATATATACGTATATATATATATACAATAGTATATATATATATACAATAGTATATATATATATATATACGTATATATATATATATATATACTATTGTATATATATATATATACTATTGTATATATATATATATACAATAGTATATATATATATATATATACGTATATATATATATATACGTATATATATATATATACAATAGTATATATATATATATATATACGTATATATATATATATATATACAATAGTATATATATATATATATATATATACGTATATATATATATATACAATAGTATATATATATATATATATATACGTATATATATATATATACAATAGTATATATATATATATATATACGTATATATATATATATACAATAGTATATATATATATATATATATACGTATATATATATATATACAATAGTATATATATATATATATATATATACGTATATATATATATACAATAGTATATATATATATATATATATACGTATATATATATATACAATAGTATATATATATATATATATATATATATATATATATATACGTATATATATATATATATATATATATATATATATATATATATATATACGTAATATATATATATACGTATATATATATATATATATATATATATATATATATACGTTATATATATATATATATATATATATATATATATATATATACAATAGTATATATATATATATATATATATATATATATATATATTATATATATACGTATATATATATATATACGTATATATATATATATATATATATATTATATATATATATATATATACGTATATATATATATATATATATATATATATATATACGTATATATATATATATACAATAGTATATATATATATATATATATACGTATATATTATATATATATATACGTATATATATATATATATACGTATATATATATATACAATAGTATATATATATATATATACAATAGTATATATATATATATATATATATATACAATAGTATATATATATACGTATATATATATATATATACAATAGTATATATATATACGTATATATATATATATATACAATAGTATATATATATACGTATATATATATATATATACAATAGTATATATATATACGTATATATATATATATATACAATAGTATATATATATACGTATATATATATATATATACAATAGTATATATATATACGTATATATATATATATATATACAATAGTATATATATATATATATACAATAGTATATATATATATATATATATATACAATAGTATATATATATATATATATATACAATAGTATATATATATATATATATATATATATATATATATACAATAGTATATATATATATATATATATATATATATATACAATAGTATATATATATATATATATATATATATATATACAATAGTATATATATATATATATATATACAATAGTATATATATATATATATACAATAGTATATATATATATATATATATATACAATAGTATATATATATATATATATATACAATAGTATATATATATATATATATATATACAATAGTATATATATATATATATATATATATACAATAGTATATATATATATATATATATATATATACAATAGTATATATATATA
>CAUVYP010000557.1:10000-15000 GCA_963556195.1 Sepiola atlantica
TGTATATGTTATATATATTATATATACATATGATATATATGTATATATATATATATATTTATTATATATACATATAATATATATATATGGATTATATGTACATATAATATATATATATGGATTATATGTACATATAATATATATATAGATTATATGTACATATAATATATATATATAGATTATATAGATTATATGTATAGATTATATATGTACAGGAAATATATATGTATATAATATATATATACTAGCAGGACCCGTGTCCCGGCGTTGTTCGGGGAAATATAACAGCCTGATTTTAATTTTTAAGTTAAATAAATAGATTTAGAAAATAAATCATTTCACTGGAAGTAATGTAAGTAATTAAACTAGGATTGATGTTTTACCTTCTGGTGCCAATATGTATAGACATTGTGGAGAGCCTACCCTTGAACATCCTACATAAAACTGCCCATGGCTAAAGCAAGGTTAAGTCAAGTTTAGACCAACCACTGCCAATGATTGTCCTTGGGACTTGTTAATTGTCATGGCAAAACACAATTTAACTGGGAACTGAAGCCTTTTAAATTCTATTGCAGAATCCGACGGAATAATGGGTATTCTGGGAAGGAATGTCAGTTTGCTCCTTGCCACACCAGTTAGTATTACAGCTTGTATCACATGAGGTTTCATGCGTTTAACAGTCTCGTTCCATTACATAGCCTTGGAACATCAAGATTCCGGAGTAACATAATTGGGCATCCAGCTTTCAGCTTTAATTTGTGTGTTGGCATACCAAGCAATTCTAATGAATTTAAAAATTCTGTAGGGTATTGTACAGCCTGGTCGTCATCGAGAGTAGAATCCACAGAAGTGAAAGTTTGTTTATCACCTGGAATTTCATCAAGCAGTTGTTGATTGATGACATGTACCATGTCATTTTAAGTAGCTAGAATTGCTCTCTCCGTTAGCCATTCAGGATGCACATAGTTTTCGGCTATGTTTGGATAAACTTTGCTACTAAGTTCTGTGAGTGATGAAACAATTGAGCCAATACCTGGAGTAATAACAATCTTGCCATTGTTGGTTGTTGCAAGCTTGCCATCACCTATTTTTAGGAGTAGGGAGGCAAACTCACCAGCCATTGGGTCACTATTGAGATGTACACGCATGTTTGTAAATAACGTTAGTCTTAATGTCTGGTGATACCAGATCAGGCTGCCCTGTGGCTCCCTGAGACGAAATTCACCTACATTGACGTTTTTTTTTTTTTTTTTTTGTAAAACTTAATTATGTTCTACAAAACGAAAAACAAACAGCCCCTCTCCCTTTCTCCCTCCCCTTTTTTATTTTATTTTTAGAACTTGAAGCATAAAAACTTTTACTATAATGACCGGATTCGGCATTAAATAACCCAAAAAGGGTTGATATGCCGTAAAACAAAACTACCAAACCAAAAACGATGATTAAACATTTGAAGATATAAAGAACTTGAAGCATAAAAACTTTTACTATAATGACCAGATTCGGCATTAAATAACCCAAAAAGGGTTGATATGCCGTAAAACAAAACTACCAAACCAAACCAAACCAGTCTTAATGTACTTCCACAAATATGACAATTTAATGCAAGCATTAAGCTCGTCAGCGGGACTTCCACGTGGAACAATAGGAAGCGTTTGTCGGAAGTCACCTGATAATAAAAGTGTTATGCCACCCATAACAACATCACGTTTCTTGAGATCACGCAATGTTTTATCTAGAGCATCGAACGCTTGTTTATGTGCCATTGTACATTCATCCCATACGATCAAAGAACAATTCTGTAAAACTTTAGCTGGATCTGATCCTCTTTTTATTTGACAAATTGGATCAGCATCTTTTGTTAAGGATAATGGCAACTTAAATGTGGAGTGAGCTGTTATACCACCAGGAAGAAGAGTGGTTGCAATGGCAGATAATGTGACTGCCACAGCTATTTTGCCTTCTGACCTAACTTTAGCAAGAATTAACTTGGTAACAAATGTCTTTCCTGTACCTCTGGGTGCATCAAGGAATATCAAGCCACCTTGCTGATCTTCTACAGTATTAACTATAGTACGAAAAATATGAATTTTCTCATTATTTAGATCGATTAGGTGAGGTAAGACCCAATTTTGTCAGTGTTTTACCATTCATCCTATAAGTCATAGCTTCTATATGTACTAAAGCCATATTGAAGATGTCGTCTGAAAGTGTTATATCAACTTCAGGCTGTTGATTGCATTTCCTAAGAAGGAAATCTTCAGTAAAAGCTTCTTCAAGTAGTCCATGTGCACTACATGCATCCCTGAATGTAGTCATAACTTGACCATTGATCGTTTTTAGGTCATTAAAGCTCTGTGTACCTCTAACATTGTGTAGAAGCAGTCTCAAACAGAAGCAGTGAAATTGATTTGGATGCACGGTGCATACCCTGCCCAAAACTTCTGTTTTTTTAACGCACGGATAGCCTGGAACTGGCTTACCCTGTAATCGTTGCTTGAAGACCTTAGTTTTTGTGTCCCAGGTATAATAAAGTGGAACTTCTGAGTACAAAAGTGTACATGCAAAAAAATCTGTTTGACACAATTTGAAGAAAGCTGTGGTTGAAGTTGGATTTGCAACTCTATCTGCCGCAGTACTTTCAGTAAAGTATATCCGCTGTCCATTTTCTAGATGAACTGATAAGTGAATAACTGGGGGATGATATACATGTATGTGAAAGTTAAGTATTCTCCAAATGGTTTCATTGGTTGATATGTAACGTTCCGTTTCGTACTCTTAACTTCAGCATGAGCATTACTTTCAATTGTGAAGGTATCTTGATCACTACCTTTATTTACATATTTACAAATGTATTTTATTGATTTCACGCTGTTGCAATATTCAACATTGATATGTGAATCAAAAATCTTACAAAGCAGTTTATTATGTGGTTCAATGCATCGGTTGTCTACAGGAACTGTTATGTTGCCAGGTAGGGTAACTGTCGTCTCAAAACCTCCAGCTAAAGGAGATAGTTGTCGATATTGTGGGTAGCCATTTGTATCCGATTGAGTTTCACTCAAGAAGTGTCTGGGATATCTCTTACTGCAGTGTCCATCTTTGAGACAGAGTGAACATCTGTTTATGTTTCCACATGGTCCATGAATCATATGGTGCCTAATGATATCATGTAAAAGATGCCACTGGATCCGGAATTTCCACACTGATAACTGAATCTATGTCAGAGGATCTCAATTTTTGTTGCACCTCCATTATGCTCCATCGCCATCTGAAATTGTTGGATATATACGTTTCTCTGTGAAGCATGCTTTGCAATGCAAGAACAATATCTAATTTAGTGTTTGAGAAAGAGTTATATCTAATCGGCCCATACATTTGCTCGCCAGAAGGTGAATCGTAACATAAAACGGGCAGCACTTTTCACGGCCACCATCGTCCGCCACCAGGCATTTGGCTCATGTGACTCAATCGCAGTCATTTAAAAATAGAGAATAGTGTTTATTATTATAAATAATCATATAATAGGCAATTTCCACCCCCCTCCCAATACATGTTTTTTTTAAATTTCGGTTTAGTTTTATTTGTTTTACTTTTCAAAATAGTAGAAGTAACGTTGATGGATTTTCCGCACATTCCTGAGTCTTCTGTCGATTTTAATATATTGTACAATTCGGTGTTTTATGCCCCCCTCTCTCGGATACAATATTTTTCTTTTAGGTTTATTTATATTTTGTTACTTTTCAAAACAGATCCACCACATCAACCTATCAATCCCGCCACACCCCACTGCTAGGCATTTGACTCATGTCACTCAATCGCAGTCAATTAAAAAAATAGCGAATAGTCTTCCTTATTGAAAATAATCATATAATCGTCATTTTATTTCTCCCCGACCATCCGAATACAATTTGTAATGCTCTGCAGGTTACATTAATTATGTGTGTGTTTCAGTGGTGCTCATTTTCCATTTGTCTTTTCAGCCAAAGAAAATGGAATTTCTATACAAAGATAATGTGGGGTGGGGTGATTTTAATGGGGCTCTGTAGGCCTCTTTAATTAATCGCTGAGATTTCAATCCCCCCCCCCAACATTGGATTAAAAAAAAATGTATCTAATCTGTTTGTGTATGTTTTGGTAATTTTCTCAAAGTATTTAACGGTGAGGGAACTTTTCACAAGGAAGCAATTTTTAGTGTAATTTATTTATTAATAATTTATAAAAATAATATTTATTTTTATTGTATGAAATAAACTGTATCAAAATAGTGAACAGTTATTTTGAAAATAAAAAGTAATCATTTAAATGAATAGCCATTAAAAGAATGGGAAAAATACGTGCGAATGAAGAAGTAGGTAATGTCATTTGGCTAATCTATAACCTTTTTTTTCCGAACGTATTACGTTGGGTCAAATTCTGTAGAAGTAAAGTTTTTTGTTTTTCTTTTAGTAAGTAAAAACGTAATTGTTTTATCTTATTTTTTATAGTTGAAATTTTTCATGTTTGTTATTATGTAATCGCTGTCCTTTAAGTGTAATAATGAGAAAAACGTAAAGGAAAAATGTATCTTTTCTGTTTGTTTATGTTTTGTTTATTTTATCAAAGTATTTAACGGTTAGGGAAGTTTTCCCAAAGAAGCAATTGTTATTGTATTTTAGTTAGTAATAATTTATAAAAATAATATTTTTTTTTTTATTGTACGAATTAAAAGTTTCTCAAAATAGTCAACAGTTATTTTTGGAAATGAACAGTTATCATTTAAATGAATAGACATTAAAAGTATGGGAAGAATCCGTGCGAAGCAAGAATTAGGGAATGTAATCGGCTAATCTGTAACCGTGTTTTTTTTCTTAACGTAATCCGTTGGTTTTTTTTTTTCGTAAAGTATTACGGTGGGTCAAAATCTGTAGAAGTAACTGTATTTGTTTTGTTTTAGTAAGGAAAACGTAATTTTTTTATATTATTTTTTAGAGATGAAATGTAATGTATTTGTTATTATG
>CAUVYP010000559.1:2500-20000 GCA_963556195.1 Sepiola atlantica
GTGACTCGTCAGTTATCTTGATTGGCTGTAGTGTCAATATGAAATTTGTACTTAATTGCATCTGTGTGAAATCAATAGTTAAAATGTGACTCCAATTCCACAAGATGTGCTTGATGTTAGCAAGGTTCTGCTTCTACACGGTGAAAGGTGACAAATCGATATGTGGTAGCTATCGTGATATCACCTTATCGAATGCCGTTGACAAGGAGTTCGCAAGACTCTTGCTTAAAGGATTGATGGGAATATTTATTCTGAAGCTTTTACAGACACCTGGTTTTATGGGTGGAAGTAAGAGAATTGTTACGACATTTGCTACAAAATGAAGTGTATTAAGCAATGTATGACTTCCTATCGTGTTTTGGCTGACTTGCCAAAAGCGTTTAACACAGGAACGGCCTCTGGATAATCCGTGGAGAAGTCGGGTATTCGACTTAATTTGTTAATGTATGCCAGCAACTGTATTAAGCTATGAAGATCCAGGCTTCCTTCGGTGGACAAATGGCCGGTGTAATCCTTATTGAAAATGACGGAAAGAAGTGTGTGGGTGTAGATCCTGTTCAGACATTTTTGTTTATTTCCTTTGCTACCTACTTTCTAGAAGGAAATTCCATTTGCGATTTTAGAACTGCCGAAAAAAATACTTTCCAGGCTTTGATCAAACAGTATCTATTCAGACGACGTTGGTTTCTTGCTAGACACACAGATTGACCTGCAAAACATCATGGACGACTTCTCAGTTTCGTGTACAGCATTTAGTCTTACAATCATCTCCATAAAACAATATTTACCCATGTACTGTAACTTTACCGTCTATAGCAAGGTTTGTGTGTATTGTTCGGGTGGTCTGACCTATGTTTTGTACTCCTCTGAAACATATCAAACTGCTTGAGCGTTTTTAGCAGAAGACTCAACATCATGTGGCAGAGCACAACTGATGAGACTTAGATCTTGATCATTAAGTTTTGTAACATGCTATCAAATGCGCTTGGCAGAACACTTGGTTCGCATGAGAGCTGATAGATTCGTGAGGCGACTATTTTACCGTGGACTACATCGTGAAAACTGTCCTCAATACAAACGAAATAAGTACAAGGACAGCATTAGGAAAAACTTCAAACTCATTAGGATTGATATAGGCAATTGGGGGGAGATAGCTTTGAGTATAGCATACAAGAGACAGTTGTAAGGTTTTCGAGGAACATAGTCTAGAACATCAGTATTGAGCAAGTCAAGCGTCGGCTCATGTTGGGTGATGACCATGATTAAGATGTAAGCATGAAAAGCTGTAAATGAAAATTTTCAGTTATCATCCGGACCTTTGGGTCTGTGCAGTTATAGGAGGTGCACCCTCCCAGGCTTTGCCTCCCCTCTTTGGGGAAGAGTAAGTTTATTGCTTACTACCTGAGGCGCCCCTACCGGGGAATGCCGACGGGGCTGCCCAAGCAATTTTTAAATGGCCAGAGTGGTCACCTCTCGAGCGCTGGCTTATCTAATCCCACTTTCCCGACCTTGTGTCAAATCTTACCTTGTGGGAGATAGATAAATAAATTCAGTCAGTAGTCGTCTCAACCTCTTTGGGGACATTATTGTTACAATTAGTTTCTTTTCTGAAAAGTGGGCGTAGCCCGTGAAAGCCTCCTCCAACCAAACTTGGGCACATAAAAAAAAAGCAATGAACAGTTAAATAATCACCATCTCGGACATCTCTAAAAATCACATGCTGAAATTATAATTAGTTTTTTTTTTCTTGTATATTATATGTAATAAGAATAATATATTAAGGATAATTTACCATCAATGCTACAAAATAATAAATATAAAAACTAATATAATTTTGTATTCAAGTTCACCCCGAACTAGGTACAATGCCACTAAGACGTAGGGGACTACAATGAATTATGGGAATCTTATATGGGGAGTTTTTCAGCAAGATGCTTGTTCACATTACATTTAAATATCTGTATGTTAGTACGGTCAGGAAAACAGGAAGCAAGACGGGAATTTCAAAGGCTAGCAGTACGAGGAAAGAAGCTATTAGAGTAGAAAGCTCTACGGCATTTGGGGAAAGGGTGAGATCTTGTTTACTGACAAATTGATCGGGGTTATTTACGTCGAAGGAGCATCACAGCAGCACATTCGTTGGAGCACATTCCATTAAAGTACATGTAAATGAAATACAACATTGCGGCGATAGGACAGAGGCTGGAGCATGCTTAATAGTGAGAGGTCTATTAGATTAGAGACTGTTTTTTATCCTGTCCAAGAAGGAAAGGTTAGCGTTTGGTGCACCAGCCCAGATGTGGCAACAATACTCTATGCATGGGTGAATGGTGGTTTTGTAGAGATATAGGATACTGGCAGGTGTGAGAAGTTTTCTAAGAATTCAGCAATTGCCTTTGATATGTGTGTGTTCGTTTTTCCTAGACGTCGGGTATGAAACATGGTGTCATCAGCAAATATACTCATCTCGGACACAATTTCATCAGGGAGGTCGTTTATAAAGGTTAGTAATAATAACGGTCCAAGGATCCACAACTGGGGCACACCCGCATTAATGGCATGTTGTTTAGATGTACGACCATCAAAGATAACTTGGAGGTTTGTTTCGGCTAAAAATTATCTGATTATACTAAATATCTGTTCAGTAATACCGAATGATTTGATTTTCATGAGAAGACCATAATGCCAACCCCTGTTATGCCTTAGATATATCACCAATGTATGATATATGCGTTCCGAGATGACTGTTAGGATATCAGCAGTAGAACGGGCTCGCCAAAATTCACACTGTTGGTAAGAGAGAAGTTTATCTTTAATGGGATGCGGACGTAGCTTCAAAATACGAACCATCCAATCGCCACCCCCTCCCCATCGTTTTTTATGCCGACTACCAAAATCTGCACTAAATCGAACAGGGCCATTCCTAGAGGAATAAGGCATGGCTAAAGTGTCTTCTTCGGGTACATTTTGTCGAACTCGAGAATCTATACGGAATTTTAAACTGAACCCTTTATTTAATCCACAAAGGTAGATTGTTCTCGTCCCGCCAGCCATGATCGGGTACAGATGTTTCATTTTTCTAAAATGTCATTCTTAGTAACCATAGCCTGTAATGAGGATTTAACCTTCAACCTCCAGAAGACTGTCACTTAGAACTGATTATAACTTAACATTTTTACCTGTTGCGCTACGTGTCTGTGTGAAGAAGGTCGGATGTTACATCGGCCGAAATGTGAGAATAACATCCAAGATTAGTAATCCGAATTATCAATCCTAATCTAAAAAATTCGGAAAAGACGTGCTAAAATATACCTTAGTTCTGGGATTGAATTATGTTTGAAAAAGTGCATTTTTAATTGTTGTAATTTATACTTAAATGAACTAGTAAGCCATCTCTCTCTCTCTCTCTCTCCCTCTCACACTGTTGATTCAACCACTTTAATGTGTTTTAGTATTTAGAGAAAGAGTGATTCTCTTTTTTAGCGTTGCCATCTTATTTACATACGCGAGTCTGTACACACCACAAACACGTATGTAAATTAAATAGCAAAATAAGTCTCTATATAAGAAAAAACAATAATACTTCTATGTAATAATGATGATAATAATATAGAAGTGAAGAGACTTATTATTTCTTATGCAAGAAGAATGTCTTAACATATATGACGTCACAGTTTATGAATTTTCGAATGAAATTAAAATAGAATAAAGTTAGTAGTTGTGACCCAACGGGTCATAGGTACGTCTCGTAGTTGAATAGAATTGTTTTAAAAGATTCCATTATGTAGGACGAGCTGTGCTATTGAGAAAATGTCAATGAAAATAGGGAATATGTTTCAGCATCAAATAAGGCAGAAAGGGTTGATATGATGTAAAAGACTCACCCAAATGATGTATTTCAGCATGAAATAATCCATAAAAAGGGTTTATCTGAGGTAAAAAAAGAAGAAAATGTAATTTAAAGAAACTACAAAAAGGGAATAAAATAAAGAATCGCAGTTGTTTCGACATTAAACATGACGTAAAACAATAAATAAATACTGATTTATTCATTATTCTATTATTCAATAGATATTGTGGAATCAACGCTAACCCAAACGGTTGCTATGGCGTAAAATAGATAAATCACATGAATTAATTAATCGTTTATGATAGGCATTGCATTTCAAAAGGGGTGGATGAGCCGCCAAAGAGACAAAACGAAACCGTTCTCTTTTATAAAAAAAAAAAATAGTCGCTAATTGGGTCGGATGCATAGCAAATGAAACTGAAGCAGACACGTTTGCCTCGTGTCGAAGCCCCTCCGCCTTCCCCGGTCAGCAACAAGTTATATCGAAGAACGAATAGTAGCACCACGCCGTTATTGCGCACGCCTCACACTTGTAAGGTTGACGCCTGTTAATTGCAAACGCGAGCGATCAGTCGGTTTTTGTTTGTTGGAAGCTTTTTTGTATCAAAGTATCATTTTAAATTTGATTTTAATTCACTGCACACATTTGAAATTAGTTTGTAAAATGCGATTTATTGAATTCTTCTTTAAATGTTCTTTAGTATATCAAGCTTATGTTTGAAATAGCTTTTGCTGTTGAAGTGAATTCGGGTTGGTTTCTGTTTTTCTGCTCACGCCGTTTGTTGATGAAAAAGATGTCAATCCGATAAAAAAACTCTCAGATTGAAAAATATTGAAAATATTTATCAATATGTGAAGTTTTAAATTAGAAACATTATTTGTGTGTTGTCTGTTTTGCTGTTGAAAATTAGAAAAAGTCGTGTGTACGATACTTAGAAAAGCTATTGAAAAGCTTTTTCACTGGCGACGTTTTTGAATAGGTGATTCGAATCTTTTTGTGTTAAATGATTGAGCGCAAGTGAGTCTGCGGTTGAATGATTGAGCGCAAGTGAGTCTGCGGTTGAATGATTGAGCGCAAGTGAGTTAGTGCGTGTTGTTTGGATGCATCAAGTTTGGGAGTAATTGAATCTGCCCCGAAGGTGATATACGTTATGGGTTCGTTGATATACGTTATGGTGATATACGTTATGGTGATATACGTTATGGTGATATACGTTATGGTGAAATGATTATCAGATGCCGATGCATGGAGGTTGCGAAAGATTTGTGAGTTGCCAGAGATTTGAAGGTACAATTGAGTCTGTACGTTTGAGTGAGTTGAAGATCCATGAACCGGTAGATAATTAACTTGTATTTCAGTTTGAAGCTTTGACGTATATTTATTTTGTTTAAATTGAGGTTCAGAGTTAGGCTTCGTCCACGTAGCTGTCTAATTTTTTAGAGTTGAAAGGGTGTATGTAGCAAATAAAACGTTAGTTTGAAATGTTCGTTGAAATTCAGTTCCGAGAATAGCAGAAAGCTGTGTGCGACCATGTATTTATTTGTGTGTGTGTGCGTGTGTGTAGTGTAGCCATGTGTGAGGCTTGGCGTTAGTACGTCAACGTGTGTGAATGTGCGTGTCGCCTTTTGTTCGTGGTTGTACGAATGTGTGGGTGTACACGTGAGTTGATAAGTCGTTTAGGCATTTGTATGTGTGTGTGCCTTTTTCAGCAGTGTGAGGTTGCGTGTATTGAAGAATGATTGTGTGTGAGCGTGTGTTTAGTAGTCAGCTCTGGCACCCCTCGCCCAAAGGCGAGGAGTAGCCGAACTTGTCCTCTCAGAGATAAAAAGAGGAAAGAGACAGATTTTGTCGCACGGTCTGTTTGTTTATTGTTTTACGAATGGTTTGGCCGACGTAGTTGGCAACAGGTCACACGACAGCTGTTTTTGGCTTTTAGTGCGTTTTTTATCAGACTGGTCGCTGGGGGCTAGTTTTTATGGCCCAAGTTTTAGCTTTTGTTGTTGAAGTGAATTCGGGTTGGTTTCTTTTTTCTGCCCACGCCGTTTGTTGATGTCAATCCGATAGAAGTAACATTGTCCTTAATCTGTCAGAGTTCAGTTTAGAATTGTATTTTTTAACCTGTCATACTTGAGTTTAAAACTAATAGATTTTAATGTTATTTCAAACAATATTTTCTTTGGCCTCAAAAGTTTAATGCTGTTTTCCCATGTTGTCTTTACTTTATATGACAAGAACAAGTCAGTCGTGAAACTGCATACTTCCGCCTGACAATGTAAGGATGCGCTTCTTATCTGTGCCATACTTCTCCATATTGCATAAAGTATTCCCGAAGTAATGCTAAGGAAACGTTGATACCTCGAAAACTATCTGATCCGACTGGAAGTTTGCGTAGTAGTCACTGTTATCAAACAGCATCAGCTCCATAGTCCAAATTTCGACCATGATCGAACTTTTCAAGGTCAACGTCATATAAGATGCTCGACTTCATTGGCTACAATATGGGCCAAGTAACGAGTCTCTATGATGAACAGAGTCAAAGTTATCGGTCAAAGTGTGGCTTTGATTCGTGGTTCGGTGACCTTGACCTTTGACCAAGTTTAGTGACGATTGGTAAAGCGATATATACGCTAAACTGTAAACGAAAAAAACTCGACTGAAAACATAACCTCCTTGGCGGAAGTAACAATACTACTACTTCAGCGGTCGTATTTTCAATTTATTTTGATGCAATCTATTTAGAAAAATCGATAAATAGTGATTATTTACAGTCTGATATCAACATGACTGCTGATATATTTTCTTAGAAGGTGTGAGAAAGTCTTAAAGCATTCTGTTTGTTGATGACTACTTATGCTCTTCTTCTTGTTGTAGTAAGTGGAATCGCCAACTATTAGGGATAATGAAAAGCTCTTCATAAAAGTGAATGGAGCACTCTTCGGTAGTTGGCATTAAGATTTCACTTACTCACAGCTCGTGTTTTACGACCGAATGGTTAAAATTATTGACTGTCAACTAAACGATCGAATTTCGATCCCAGCTTTAAGCCTGCCTAGCCACAGTGAGGAGCTGTGATACAGCGAAACAGTATATGTGTGAATTATATATATAACAATATGTCCTGTCTCTATTTCAATATCTATATGTATAAATAAGAATTCCTTTGCATGCAACATGAAGGCGGTATACATTCAAGCTAACTCGAACATCCATAGCAGCTAATTAGTATTGTTACCATCGCTCGAGCGGAAGTTATGTCTTCGGTTAAGTTTGTTTGTGGAAAATATTTGAAATGCACACATTTTGGTGATAACTGTGCTTTTATTTATCGTAGAGACTCGATTTTTCAAAAATGAAATGGTGATAACTGTGCTTCTATTTATCGTAGACTCGATTTTTCAAAAATGAAATGGTGATAACTGTGCTTCTATTTATCGTAGAGACTCGATTTTTCAAAAATGAAATGGTGATAACTGTGCTTCTATTTATCGTAGAGACTCGATTTTTCAAAAATGAAATGGTGATAACTGTGCTTTTATTTATCGTAGAGACTCGATTTTTCAAAAATGAAATGGTGATAACTGTGTTTTTATTTATCGTAGAGACTCGATTTTTCAAAAATGAAATGGTGATAACTGTGCTTCTATTTATCGTAGAGACTCGATTTTTCAAAAATGAAATGGTGATAACTGTGCTTCTATTTATCGTAGAGACTCGATTTTTCAAAAATGAAATGGTGATAACTGTGCTTTTATTTATCGTAGACTCGATTTTTCAAAAATGAAATGGTGATAACTGTGCTTCTATTTATCGTAGAGACTCGATTTTTCAAAAATGAAATGGTGATAACTGTGCTTCTATTTATCGTAGAGACTCGATTTTTCAAAAATGAAATGGTGATAACTGTGCTTTTATTTATCGTAGACTCGATTTTTCAAAAATGAAATGGTGATAACTGTGCTTCTATTTATCGTAGAGACTCGATTTTTCAAAAATGAAATGGTGATAACTGTGCTTTTATTTATCGTAGAGACTCGATTTTTCAAAAATGAAATGGTGATAACTGTGCTTCTATTTATCGTAGAGACTCGATTTTTCAAAAATGAAATGGTGATAACTGTGCTTTTATTTATCGTAGAGACTCGATTTTTCAAAAATGAAATGGTGATAACTGTGCTTCTATTTATCGTAGAGACTCGATTTTTCAAAAATGAAATGGTGATAACTGTGCTTTTATTTATCGTAGAGACTCGATTTTTCAAAAATGAAATGGTGATAACTGTGCTTCTATTTATCGTAGAGACTCGATTTTTCAAAAATGAAATGGTGATAACTGTGCTTTTATTTATCGTAGACTCGATTTTTCAAAAATGAAATGGTGATAACTGTGCTTCTATTTATCGTAGAGACTCGATTTTTCAAAAATGAAATGGTGATAACTGTGCTTCTATTTATCGTAGAGACTCGATTTTTCAAAAATGAAATGGTGATAACTGTGCTTTTATTTATCGTAGAGACTCGATTTTTCAAAAATGAAATGGTGATAACTGTGCTTTTATTTATCGTAGAGACTCGATTTTTCAAAAATGAAATGGTGATAACTGTGCTTCTATTTATCGTAGACTCGATTTTTCAAAAATGAAATGGTGATAACTGTGCTTTTATTTATCGTAGAGACTCGATTTTTCAAAAATGAAATGGTGATAACTGTGCTTCTATTTATCGTAGAGACTCGATTTTTCAAAAATGAAATGGTGATAACTGTGCTTTTATTTATCGTAGAGACTCGATTTTTCAAAAATGAAATGGTGATAACTGTGCTTCTATTTATCGTAGAGACTCGATTTTTCAAAAATGAAATGGTGATAACTGTGCTTCTATTTATCGTAGAGACTCGATTTTTCAAAAATGAAATGGTGATAACTGTGCTTTTATTTATCGTAGAGACTCGATTTTTCAAAAATGAAATGGTGATAACTGTGCTTTTATTTATCGTAGAGACTCGATTTTTCAAAAATGAAATGGTGATAACTGTGCTTCTATTTATCGTAGAGACTCGATTTTTCAAAAATGAAATGGTGATAACTGTGCTTCTATTTATCGTAGAGACTCGATTTTTCAAAAATGAAATGGTGATAACTGTGCTTTTATTTATCGTAGAGACTCGATTTTTCAAAAATGAAATGGTGATAACTGTGCTTTTATTTATCGTAGAGACTCGATTTTTCAAAAATGAAATGGTGATAACTGTGCTTCTATTTATCGTAGAGACTCGATTTTTCAAAAATGAAGTGGTGATAACTGTGCTTTTATTTATCGTAGAGACTCGATTTTTCAAAAATGAAATGGTGATAACTGTGCTTCTATTTATCGTAGAGACTCGATTTTTCAAAAATGAAATGGTGATAACTGTGCTTCTATTTATCGTAGAGACTCGATTTTTCAAAAATGAAATGGTGATAACTGTGCTTTTATTTATCGTAGAGACTCGATTTTTCAAAAATGAAATGGTGATAACTGTGCTTCTATTTATCGTAGAGACTCGATTTTTCAAAAATGAAATGGTGATAACTGTGCTTTTATTTATCGTAGAGACTCGATTTTTCAAATGTTTTGTGTGGATCTTGATAACAGTATTTCAATTTCAGCATGATCAGATAAATAAATTTAAGTTGTCATAAACGTTTCCATGACATAATTTCTGGAATATGTCATACAATATGAAGAGTAAGGTCCAGATAAGACCCTTATGTTGTCAGGTATGTAGTCTCACAACTGACTTTTTTAAGTGAATTTAAAAGTCGTAAGTTGAGAACTAAAATTGGTAGAGGAAAAGTTGACGGGAACTTGATTTTATTCTATAATGTTAACAGCAAAACTGTGTAGAGTAAATTCTTTATTTCAATCTGTGGAATGTGTGTAGTGTCCATTTTGTTTATGTTTATGTACAGGGTTTTACAGAACTATCCAAAAAGCAGTAAAAAATATATTTAGTCCAAGGAAAAAATATCTTATGTCCAAGGAAAATAAAAACAATAAAAACCAACATGGCCGCCAGCGATTAAAACCTGGAATTAAAGTTAGATTCTCAACACTTTAAAAAGTAAATGAGAATTTCATTTCAGGACCAAAAATACAATTAAGACCAACAATCAGTTTCATCCTAAATTTGGGCGAATACCAAGCGAAATGAGCGAAAAAAACAGCAGTCCCTATTCTACAATTAAACCGATGTTTAAACTTAATTATATTAAAGAAAATGTCTTAAATTTTAATTTTAAAAAACAAGTAATCAGACTTTCTAACTAATTTGTTGTTTATTTTAGAACCGAAATAGATATCTTCCTTTATCTTAAAAAACTATTATCAAATATTAAAATTGTAAAGTTTGTTTTTATTATAGATTTAAAATATAGACGTTTTCCCCTTTTTTATTTAAATTTTTAATTTTAATAAATGTTTTTGCCCGACCTAGGAAAACTTGCTCCAGTTAATTTTTCGGGGGAGGAAAATTTGACCCGATATTTTTTCAACTCTCAAGGTCTAGAACAGATATTTTGTATTACATTTTAAGACATTAAATGGATCTCTGACTTGTTTATTTACAATTTATTGATATTTTAGCCAACTTATGAAATATATTTCATCTTTAAAAAATAAACTTCATTGGGGTTTTTTCGCCCCAAATTGTACTATAGAAAAAAATGGATAAATCGATTTGTTTGAAAATACTTGCGCGTTTCTCTGTGATAAATAATAATATACATTATACAAATTGTATGTTGCGTTCTTAAAACAAACAACTATTAAACATCTACACGACGAATAATGTTGCCCTGGTTTTCTCTGCTCTCACAGAGAAATGTTTTCTTTAAAAAGAAAATAATCACTAATAATGTTTAAAAGTAAAACTTTATTTACTTAAAACAAATCTAAATTCCTTTCCAAAATAAATAGAAAAAATATCAGGTCAAATTTTCCTCCCCTGGTTGTTAATGTAATGAAAATTAAAATTGTTTTAAAATACTTCAGGGATTTTTCTATTTTATACCTCAGGAAACAAAAATTTACATCTGCTTCGTCTGACATCTTCTCCTATAACCCTTAGCACATCTCAAAATCTTACGATCTTACACTTAAAGTGACATCCCCACCCATAATGAGGAGATCCTTTAACGCTAACCCCTATCCTTCGACCACTCATTGGCAGAATAGAACGTTTATGAAAGAAGGTACATTTTCATTATGGATGGCTGAAAAACAGCCGCTCCTTTTTTATAGGAGTTTGAGCTGGAGCGGCTCCTTTTTGAAAATGGGGAGCGTGAGAGGAGCCAGCTCTAATTTTGGGCGTTGGATCAGGAACGGGAGTAGCTCCAAAAGTAGTGGAGCGCGTAAAGCCCTATATATATATATATATATATATATAGAAATATATATAATCATGTGTGTGCGCGCCAAGCAGAATTATACCAAAAATAGAAGCAGCTATTTTGAATTCATTTATTGCTTTAAACAAGACAATTGTTTTTGCAAGTGACTTTAATTATACAAGATGGGGTAAAGTTGGAAGTGATGCAAAATGTATGGTGTCATTTCTGACGAAACTGAAACACAGACACACATATATGCATACATGATAGAAGTAAATAGACAGCCTCGTTATAACGAAGACTGCTGTCAGGGGGGGGGGCTTGATCGACCGAGCCGAGATGATATTGATTATTTCCCCTAGCTGAATAATTGAGAAATGATAGGGGATCCTGGGGAAGAGGATGGCCGAAGCACAGGGCTGTCACAATACAATGTCAATCTCAATCTTACTTTCACTTTGTATGGTGGAAAGAGAACCCCAGTGTTGACTCTGCATTTTGAATAAACACAAGAAAATGATCAAACAACTTTAAACATGTATGAATGTGGAGTGTTTATTTACTTCTGCCTCTGTATTTTGTAATATTGACGGCTATACCTTTCTAACCAAAAGCGCCATATAAATATCTGCTTTGAACGTCAATTTATGTTAATTAGTGGTTTTATAAACTGAAAAAATAATTTTGTTAAAATGCATTGATTCTTTATACTCAATCCGATCAGCTGTTTTCTGTTTGAATATTAATTTTAGCACGGGAGTAAAAGTGACTAAACCCCTCTCTCCACTCTAACGCGTTCTAGAGTCGTACGAAATAAATCTAATTAGAGTAACTTTTTTGTATTACACCGTGCGTCAGGTCACTTCATAATTCTAACTACGCTGAATAGTGATTAAGCGGCTTATAAATACGACTAACAAAATTACATTTTCTGCTTAAAATTATACAAGAAAAATAAAATTTTCCTTCTTTGGGACACTTATGTGTTTTAAACTAAATAAACATTTTGCACAATTTTTTACTTTCGTTCGTAACATGCTACGTATTTTGTTATGTGCTGCCGCGTTTGTCGCTTGCATGTAGAGAAACAAAAGTGTAGAGATGCTTTTATTATATAAAGTGAAGTGTATGTGTGCGTGTGTGTGTGTGTCAAGCTAAAGGTCCCAAACTACCATAAAGTTTATATTTTCTGGATCAGCGTTGTCTGGAATGAATAATATCATCAAATTAAAAAAAATAATAATTCTTTGAAGATCAACTGGGCCGGGTTTTGTTAGGGGGTACGTTTTTCTGCAGTTTTCTATGTAATTATATACTAATTTTGAATTCATATAAATGAAGTAATTTTTTAAGTATTATTTTTAAGATAATTGTGTAAGCGAATATTATAAAATAGTACCTCCCTTTCAGTGTATCGACACAATTATTCAAAATAAAATTAAAAATACAAATAATCTCACTTCGAGAATGTTCTTTCTTAGTTATGAACTAATACGAACGTTTAAATATTCATTATTTATAAATTTAATAAGTGAAACACACAATAATTAATATTTTTCTAATCAACTCTTTCTACCACCTCTGAACACCATATAATTATTGTTAATCGAATGTTTAACTATAAAACATTCGATTAACAATAATTATATGGTGTCCACGGGTGGGAGAAAGAGTTGATTAGATTCTTTAATTTTCCAGTGCGACACCGGTGCAAGGGTCCAACATATACATAAAGCTGTGCGTGTGTTCGTGCTCGCATTTGCGTGCGCATGCGTATGTAAATACGATTTCAAAAGAACACATTAATTGGACACGCTTCGCTGAAATTAGTTGTTTTTTATGTTTGTAGTGAAATAGAAATCTGTACTCAATATTCACTCATCTGTCACCAATGAAGATTTGTATTTTTGATTCAATAAAAACATCTCATTTCTGACGAACCAGAAATAATTCCGGCGAAGCGTGTGAGATTAATTTGGTTTTCTAATATATTTTTCCCCACCGAATCTGATTTCTATTTTATCTCTATTATATACACAAGCACTAATAAGATAATTCCGGTGGAAGCACACGTTTGGTAGTGTATATAATGTAGTTGCTGTTTGTTGACGAACAGCCGATTGTGACAATTTCTTATGAGAAGAAGGCAATGCCTGTGAGGATGGTCTCATGATAACAGAAGACATACTACCTTCCCATAAAAATGACGTAATGTCTGGGTGGGATAGTATCATGACAAGAGAACATATACTACCCCCCCCCCCAAAGAAGGTAATCCTTGGGAGGATGGTATCATGACAACAGAACAGCTACTACACCCCCACCCCAAAATAAAAACAGTAGGGGTAATGTTTGGGATGATGAGACTAGAAGAGATAATTCAACACCCCTTCCCGAATTGAGAACTGAAAGATAGTACATTAATCTGAAATAGTAAACTGAACTGGCATTAAGGTAAAGTACAATTAATAGTACTTAGTTAATTAACTTATTAATTAACTTAGTAATTAATAGTAATTAGTCCAATTAATTGACGTACTAGTTTAGTTTCGTAGTATACGGCCTCATCACGTTGACACACTGGTTCACGTTAAGGAACCAGTGTGTCAACGTGATTTAACGTGGTTAAGCGACGTTGAGCCTGGTCAGTACAAAATGGGTGATAATTTGGAAATACTGGGCGCTGTATGTCATCTCCCCTAATCGAGATATACTGCGGATCGCATGTGAATTTGTATTCCCCATAAACTTTCAGTAGAAGACGGATGGCTCAACGCTGGGCTAATACTACAAAAAGTATTACCGGTTAATGAAGTATAGTTTCGACTTCAGACAGACAGATACCGAATCTTCATTTATAAGCACTGGAGTTTCATTGAATTAACATCTAGGAAACAACAATACAATTACTATATAATTGTATTGTTGTTTCCTAGATGTTAATTCAATGAAACTCCAGTGCTTATACAATAGTGCTGAATAACAAGTAGAGCAGTATTTTAGTATAAATTCATTTATGAGATACAAACATTATTGGCTATATGTTTCGGTTGCGATCTCTTTGGAAATCCAACCTCATCGGGCCATTTTACAATGTAAACTGAAATGAAAAGGCAGGCAAGGAAGGAAGAAAGTAAGGAAAAATAACGGAATGTTGAAGCTTTTACGCGCTTGATTCAGTCATCCAGTCCAATGTTATCACCAAATCCTAATGTCCGCATTTTTACAAAAAATCAACAAAAATATTAAATCAACCTACAAACTCAACCAATGGATCAACACTACCGATACAATTAATTGGTTCTGCAAGATAAAAAATCAAAACAAATTGCTGCTTGATTCAATTTGATATAGTTAACTACTATCCCTTGATTTCTAATGAACTCTTCGAAAACGTCATGGAATTTGCCACTCTTCTCTCAGATATCTCTGAAGAAGAAGTTAACATTGTGAGTAAGTGTAGAAAAACATTGTTAATTGTAAACACGATCAATGGACAAAGAGCAACCAATCTGGCTCTTTTGATGTTTCGATAGGTTCTTTCGATTCTGCAGAAATCACCGACCTAGTTGGCCTGTACATCCTCTACAACTTAGCTAAAGATATAGATATTGAAGATATTGGCTTATATAGGGATGGACTATTAGTAGTCAGAAATTCCAATGGGCAAAAGTGCGAAAATATTATAAAGATTATCATTAAAGAGGCGAAAAGAATATGCATCAAGGTTGAAATAACTCCTAACATAGTAAACTTCCTAGATGTAACTTTAAATCTAACTAAGGAAAACTCTAACCCAATCTACGTACACCCCCTCTTCAACCACCCCAAAACTATCATTAAGCATATCCCTAAATCTATCCAAGAAAGAATAAGCAATAACTTTTCAAACGAAACAATCTTTAACAAACATAAAGAATTTTATTGAAACAGTGGATACAAAAATACACAAATTAAATTTATCAAACCTACAACAACTAGGAATAAAAACAATAAAACAAGAAACAGGAATGTAATATTGTTTACACCCGCCTTCAATCACGCAGTTAAAACCAAACTTGGTAAAAAAATGCTAAGACCTTATCAACACACACTTCCCTCCAATCAACATTTTACATAAAATATTCAACAAAAATACACTTAAACTAAGTTCCAGTTGCAGTGAAAATTTAGAAATGATAATTAAAAAAAAACATAATCATAAAATCCTAAACAGCAACCTAAACCCTGAATCAAACAACAAAAACATAACTAAAATAAAGTCCTGTAACTGCATGAATAAAAATGAATGCCCCTTGCAACAACATTGTTTAATAACAAAAACTATCTACCAAGCAACAATTTCGACTAAGGAAAACCCAACTATAAAAAAATACTACATTGGTATGGCGGGCAACACTTTCAAAGAAAGATACACCGGCCATAAATGTTCATTCAACAACCCAAGCTACCAAAACAGAACCTCACTTTCAGGTTACCACTGGGAATTAACTAATAAAAATAAATCACCAACTGTGATCTAGAACACTATGAGAAAAACTAGCACCTGTAACTCCTTGAACTAACCATGTTATGTATGCGAAAAACTTGAAATAATTAAATTTACCGATAGAGGAAAACTTTTACAGAAAAAACACGAAACATCAATCAATTGTAGGCATAGCAGATCACATCTTCTTAGTAATTTGTACAATACCATTAAAACCAAAACCCCTCAATATCCACCAACCCCCCTTAAATTAACACTTATAAACATCTCCAAACCAGATAATTTTAACCCTTAATTACATGTATAATATAATTACCCTTTTTGGAATACATATTATAACACCCTCAGGTAGAACATCTAGATATGTATGTGTAGATATGTTTGTGGATATATGTGTATGTATGTGTGAAAATCTGACATTTGTAAGTATATGTATGTATATGTATATGCATATATATCTATGTATGTATGTGTAGATATGTTTGTGGATATATGTGTATGTATGTGTGAGAATATGACATTTGTAAGTATATGTATGTATATGCATATATATCTATGTATGTATGCATATACATATATGTATATATATATGTATGTGCGTGTATGTGTGTATAGATGTTCCCCCATATACTTAATTTTGGCATGAAATAATCAAGTCGAATATTTAAATTACAAAGCCCCACAAAGTCAACCACATATTACTAAAATCATATTTAAAATTATATATTGCTTACATTACTCAAAATTACTGGCTCCCACCATTTCTAGTCCGCCCACCCCTGAACCATTATATTTTAACAACTTAACTAAAACTCCTTACCACCAATATTATCTTTAATCTTCTGACAAGTATTAACCTCACCATTCTTAATACAATTACAACTAATAATAAAATGTATTAATACTACTGCCATTCATTCATTCATATATGACTTTTACTAAGAATAAAAATAATTACCACTATGTTTTATTAATTCATTACTAAATATTACTTAGAATCAAAATACATTTATTTATCACCAATAATAATCAAAACTAAATATTACTTTAAGTTGTATCGTTGTAACTAGCTGTCCATATTAAATAGGTCGAGATATCTTTATTCCTTTGACACGCGACAAAGTCTCACTTGCAAAATATCTGTCTCATGTCATAACGTAAAGTTAGGTTCATAACTCCTCCCATCCCCTAACACTTTTAAATGGCTATAGACACGCATCCCTAACATCCCCTCTATATCCTTTTCTTTCTCTTCTCCTTTCCCGTTTTTTCTTTTTCCTTTACTCCCCCCTCGCCTGCCCCAGCTTAGTGTTGAATCAAAATATGAATTATTGTAAAATTAAGGTTTTTTTTTAATTAGTCACCTAATTGTTATTCCTCCTATTGCTTAGCTCCATTCTTCCTGGACTTCACCGATCGGGTTGGATCACAAAACCACCTTCTGCCTGATGAGACCTAACCTCTTGATAGCTGTAGATCGATAATATAAAAATGTCAGTGTAGAAGACGTTGTACATGTTTGAATACACAATAATTTATTATACATACATGTATATGCATATATATACATATATATACATATATATATACGTATATACACGTATATACGTATATACATATATATACGTATATACATATATATACGTATATACATATATATAAATATACATATATATAAATATACATATATATAAATATATATAAATATACATATACATATATATATAAATATACATACATATACATATATATATATACATATATATATAATATACATATATATATAAATATAC
>CAUVYP010000559.1:25000-26124 GCA_963556195.1 Sepiola atlantica
TATGTATGTGTATGTATATATGTATATATATATATATGCATGTATGTATGTGTATGTATATATGTATATATATATATATGCATGTATGTATGTGTATGTATATATGTATATATATATATATGCATGTATGTATGTGTATGTATATATGTATATATATATATATGCATGTATGTATGTGTATGTATATATGTATATATATATATATGCATGTATGTATGTGTATGTATATATGTATATATATATATATGCATGTATGTATGTGTATGTATATATGTATATATATATATATGCATGTATGTATGTGTATGTATATATGTATATATATATATATGCATGTATGTATGTGTATGTATATATGTATATATATATATATGCATGTATGTATGTGTATGTATATATGTATATATATATATATGCATGTATGTATGTGTATGTATATATGTATATATATATATATGCATGTATGTATGTGTATGTATATATGTATATATATATATATGCATGTATGTATGTGTATGTATATATGTATATATATATATATGCATGTATGTATGTGTATGTATATATGTATATATATATATATGCATGTATGTATGTGTATGTATATATGTATATATATATATATGCATGTATGTATGTGTATGTATATATGTATATATATATATATGCATGTATGTATGTGTATGTATATATGTATATATATATATATGCATGTATGTATGTGTATGTATATATGTATATATATATATATGCATGTATGTATGTGTATGTATATATGTATATATATATATATGCATGTATGTATGTGTATGTATATATGTATATATATATATATGCATGTATGTATGTGTATGTATATATGTATATATATATATATGCATGTATGTATGTGTATGTATATATGTATATATATATATATGCATGTATGTATGTGTATGTATATATGTATATATATATATATGCATGTATGTATGTGTATGTATATATGTATATATATATATATGCATGTATGTATGTGTATGTATATATGTATATATATATATATGCATGTATGTATGTGTATGTATATATGTATATATATATATATGCATGTATGTATGTGTATGTATATATGTATATACTCC